>PVJC01012559.1:0-39474 GCA_004026665.1 Murina feae | reverse complement strand
AAAGATAAACATCACATGATCTCGCTCATTTGTGGAATATAATGCACAACACAAACTGATGCTGATGAACAAAAACAGATCCAGAGACAGAGAGCCATCAGACAGACCATCAAACCTCAGAGGGAAGGCAGGGCAGTGTGAGGTGGGGAGTGAGAGATCAACCAAAAGACTTGTATGCAAGCATATAAGCATAACCAATGGACACAGACACTGGTGGGGGGGGGAAGGGGGAGGGAATATGCTGGGGGTGGGGGTGGCCAGGATGAGGTCAATGGGGGGGGGGGGGAAAGGATACATATGTAATACTACATGTAATATTTTAAATAATAAAGAATTTTTAAAAAAGAGTTTCTTTCATAGATAGCAAATACGGCATGTTTTGCTAAGTCTTCAGGAAACATTCAAGTACTGGATATTTATACATTAAGGTCGGTTCTCTGCAAGCATATGTTTTTCATCTGATTGACCAATCAATGAAGAAAAACCCTTGTCTTCCACATACAGAAGTCTTCTGGTATGCCATTCAGGATAATAATTATTCTCATTTTTTTTTTTCTCCTGCTCAACCAAGGTGCACCAAATGTTGACAGGGATTGCCATAGTACAAATACAGAATATAATTTATCAATACAAACAAACTGTATTAAAAATCACACACACACACACCACACACAATCAAGACTCCTCGAGGCATATAAAACTTAGACTAGGTTTAGTCAAGCAAATTATGTGTGTTATTTTTGTCACAGCTTTTTTAAAAAAGTTTGTTTTTTCTTTCATTTTTGTGTTTGCAAGACTTTCCTCACTTTCAAGAGTCTTTATTATATTGCCATCATCATGATCTAATCGACACTGGTTGATTTTTAAAAAAACATTGATGAGTTGGGTAAGTTGGCCTCTGACTTTTAGAGTAAGTCATCTGAAACTAATAAACTAGAAAATAATTTGTAGCCCATATAAGTGACAAAATGTGTCTCAAATTTGAAGACATTATTTATAGCAGACTTGAGGCCTGGTGTATGAAATTCATGCACTGGGGGGCGGGGAAGGGGTGGTGTCCCTCAACCCAGCCTGCACCCTCTCCAATCTGGGACCCCCTCGGGGGATGTACGACTGCTGGTTTAGAATCCGGGACTGCTGGCTCCCAACTGCTTACCAGTCTGCCAGCCTGATCACCCCCTAACCACTCCCTTGCCAGCCTGATCGATGCCTAACTGCTCCCTTGATGGCCCTATTGGCCCCAACTGCCTTCCCCTGGCAGCCTGGTCACCCTTAATTCTCCTCCCTCCCTTGCAGGCCCGGTTACCCCTAACTGGTCTCCCCTGCCAGTCTGGTTGCCCCAACTGCCCTCCCCTCCTGGCCATCTTGTGGCAGCCATCTTTTGACCACATGGAGGCAGCCATCTTGTGTGAGGTTGCGATGGTCAATTTGCACATTACCTCTTTATTATATAGGACTAGAGAACTGGTGCATGAAATTTGTGCATGGGGAGGGGTTTCCCCCTCAGTCCAGCCTGCACCCTCTACAATCTGGGACCCCTCAGGGGATGTCCAACTGCCAGTTTAGGCCAGATCCTGGGGACCGAGCCTAAACTGGCAGTCAGACATCCCTCTCACAATTTGGGACACTGGCTCCTAACTGCTCACCTGCCTGCCTGCTTGATTTCCCCTAACTGCACCCCCTGCTGACCTGGTCACCCCTTACTGCCCCCCCCCCCGGCTGGCTTAGTTATCCCCACTGCCCCCGCACTGGCCTGTCACCCCACATAGCCTACTTCTCAGTGGTTTGCTTGCCCCTCATTAACACTCCTGTCAACCTGGTCACCCCACACAGCCTGCCACTTGGTCATTTGGTCGCCCCTCACTAACCCCCCTGCTGGCCTAGTCACCCCATGTAGCCTGTTCAGTCATCCGTTCGGTTGTGATGGTCACTTAGGCTTTTATATATATAGACTAGGGGCCCGGTGCACAAAAATTTGTGCACTCGGGGGGCAGGAGGGTTCCCTCAGCCCGGCCTGTGCCCTCTTGCAGTCTGGGACACCTTGGGGGAGGGGGATGTCCACCTGCTGGCATGACTGGCCAGCCTGGGTGAGGGGCTGAGGGCCATTTTCAGGCTGCCGACAGCCCCTTCAGGGTTCATGCACTGGGGGGTGGGAGGGCTGGTGAGTGCAGGCCTGGATGTTTCCCACTGGAGAGCCCACGATCGCACACACCTGGTGGGCCCCCACCGCTGAGGGGACACACCTGACGCAGAGTTTGGTGGCAAGCCAGGGGCAGATGCTGGTGCAGGATCCCTCAGTGGGGCCCTGCTGTTGAGCAAACACACCCAGGGTGGAGCCGGGCAATGAACTGGCTTCGGATTCTCCGCACTGTGCAGCAGACGCTCCCGCACGCCCTGCGGAGGCCCCTGGGGGGCGGACGAAGGCAGTGGACCCTGGACGGGTGTTCCCACGTGTCCCCATGGAGGCCCCTGGGGGCAGAGCCAGGCAGCGGACCCAGGATGGCTGCTCCTGCAAGCCCCACGGAGGCCCCTGCTCTCCTGCATGCCTGGTGGAGGCCCCCGGGGGGTGGAGCCATGCAATGGACCCAGGACAGGTGCTCCTGGATGCCCCAAGAAGGCCCCAGGCCAGACCCCCCTGCCAGTGAGCTGACACACCTGGCACAGCTGTGCTGGCCTCGGAGGCTCCCAGTGAAGAGCCGCCCTGCCAGCCTCCATCTTGGCTGGGTTAATTTGCATACACCTGCTCTGATTGGCTGGGAGGCATGGCTTGGCTGGTGGGCATGGCCGTGAGCAGAGGCTCAGCCAGCCTAGGCAGGCAGTTGCAATAGAAGCCTCTGGTTTGCTCTAGCTCCATGGCTGCCGGCCTCCATCTTGGCTGGGTTAATTTGCATACAGCCGCTCTGATTGTCTGGGAGGCATGGCTTGGCTGGTGGGCGTGGCTTAGGTGTCTCGGGTGATGGTCAATTTGCATATTACTCTTTTATTAGATTAGATGTTTGGGAACTGAGAACTCATATGCTTGGTTGCCAATGATATTGAATCCAAATGCAATGACAACAAATAACTCCTGACACAATTCTGATTATGAAACCAACTCATTTTTATTGAGGGCTTATCAGACATATGTCATACAGGAGGTGCTCTTCTCAACACTTACACACATTTCCTCATTTAATCTTCACAATAATCCCTATGAGGAAGATACAATTATTGACCCCATTAAACAGATGATGAAACTGAGGGTACTGGAGGTCAGGCCAATTGCTAAGTGTTACACAGGAAGTTGTTAAACTGAAATTTAAACCCAAAACAGTTTGACCCCAAAACTTATAGGTCTAACCTAAAATGCAACCCTGCCTCTGACACTTAGCACCCTAAAACATTCTATCTGAATGCAATGTCTGAGATTGCAGATCAGCCTCTTTCTTTTACAAATGAGGAAACTGAAGCTGTTAAAAGTAACTATGTCTTACCTATCATCCTAACAACAAATTAGTGACTAAGGAGGACTAGAACTCAGGTCTCCAGTTTTCAATTCTAGATTGGACACGATTCTATCATTTAAAGAAATTTACATGACCCAGGAGACTAGGAGACGAGCTTTGCAGTTTAACACACTAGATAAAATACCACAGAGCTAAATTCAGGTTGCTTCGTTGTTGTCTAACTTGCAGCTGCTTCATTGCAGGATCATACAACACATGATGGGACAGAGACTTAAAGCCACACATAAAACATATTAAATGTAGTCAGCAGTGATGAGATTTGGTACCAAATAAGAAGCTTTAATTAATTTTAAATGGTGCTTTTCATAGTGTCAAAAGCTCAGTCCACTGAAGTGGAAAAGGGGGTTGGAATGGCGAGATCCTAGCAACCCAGCTAATCTGGGCCCTTCTGAGCAAGCTCATTTGGAATTCTTACATCAGTGCATCGGCATGCCGAGGTGGGGCTCATGGGGACAAACAAAACAGCAACCCCAACTCTAGCACCACTCAGAATCCTGCATCCCGGGGAGGCCTGAGAGTTCAGCTGTATTAAGGGGCCATTGGAGTTTCCCTGTTATTTGTCTACTTTTTGAGGATTAGAACTTCCGCTGGGTTGTGTTCATCTGTGCTGAGAATTTAAACTCAGTGCATGCAACAACAGGAACAGTGAGATCTGCTAGAAATTGTTCAAAAAGAAGTCTGTTTTGGTTTTTAAAAGCTTTTTATGCACAAAGAGAAGTAAATTGAGGGGTTTCCGATTTCTTCTGGAGTCTACATTGACTGGTGGTTTCTTTTTTTTCTGTTACTTTTCCCTCCTTCATCAACCTTTGTTTTGAAAACTGTGATGGTGCAGATATTCACCATGTGGTATTATGTTAGATAGGCTGAGATGGTCATGTAGTTATTAAACATACTCACACACAAACCTTCTTTTCCTCTTCTTGACATATAAATAGGAACTATCATTAAATCCCTTCCTCACAGGGACCACAGAACCATCCAGTAAGAACCCAAATATCAGGATTAATTGAAGTTTTCTATGGAACATAGTTCCCTGGCTTTACAGCTAAGGAAACTGAGGCTCAGAATTCTATGACAAGACTAAGGGCGCATATCCAGACTTCTCCATTTCCCTGTTCCCTTCTTTATCACACAGCTCATCATTTATAGATATTGTTTATAAGAGTAGCATATAAACAAGAGCTAGGTGCCACCTGCACATGTCACATTTACTGTTTAATGCCACTATGCTATGCATACATACCGATGATAACATATAATATAGAATGTGATTAGCTCTTAACAAATGAAACACTCATTTGGGTCAACAATTATGAATTAAAGATATTTTATTTCTCCATGTTCTTTTATCTACATAAATGCCTGCCATCATGAAAATAACAGCAAACTAATTCTAAGTTTCTGATGGTCATCCATTGATTAACAAGACCAATAAGCCTTCACTTTTCCAGACTCAGACTTAATTCTCTTTTGTCCTCTACAGAGAAAAAGGATGAAACATCACCCTACTCATGTTCTCTGTTCCTTTAACACATACACGGGTCTCTAGACTCAGAGGACAGTACTACAGTCCAGTACTGAAGTGAGTGACAGAAATCGCAGATAAAACAATTCAGGCATGCATCCAGAAGTACATGTCTATCCAGTGGTCTACACTATGAAAAGAAACTAGAAATAATTAGTTTTCCATCACAGGGTTTTTAGAAACTTGATATTTGCAAGATAAAAAATATTTTATTTTTTTAAACTTCTAGTTCAGATCCAATTACAGTGAGGAAGTAGAGGGGAGAACAATTAGAGTAACAATTGTACTTTGTTTTTAAAGAAAACCACAACGTTGATTTTCTGCTATTAATTTTTAATATTTTATTAATGAAAAGCCACAGCAACTCAGGTCAACTCTTTATTGGGTGTTTCAAACTCTTTTAAAATAAGGACATTTGAGATATTCTTCCTAGTTATTTAAGTCATTCCATTCACTCTGCCTTAAGTATCTAAGTACACCTTTTCTTGCTTCCTGAAAACAATTAGATTTTCTTTTCCACTTGACCTTCTGCCTCTTAAACACAGCACAATATGAGATGCTGGCATTAGTGTGGTTATAGTGAATTTTCATATTGAATATATTTTATATTGAATTTTATGTTCTTGGATCTATCCATCATTAAATTCAGAAGAAAAAATAAAATTGAAGGGAGCATGCTATCAAGTTTTATTAACAGAAATAAAACTGACAATAGAAATATTTTATATTGTACTTATTCAATATCTACTTGGAATTTTCAAAAACCAAAATGTTCGTGGCATACATAAAATACAAAACTACCAAATATTAGAATTAAAAAGTCATAGAATTTATAAATAGATATCTGCTTTGCCCATCTGGACAGCTAAAATGCAAATAACATATTAATCACAACTTTGAACTGAATAAAAATGAAGCTTAAACACTGTTCTGAAAACATTCTTTTTGCACATGTAGAAATGTACAGTATGAAACTGTCTCTCTCAACTACCTAATAACTAAGTGAGTAATAAGAGCAGGAAGTACATCTTGTAAGTATAGAAAATGAAGGAGGTGTGAGGGTGAGCATATGGGGAGGAATTCAAAAAGTGTTAGTGGAAAAGCAGCCACTTTGTACACATTTTAATCATTGCTGTAAAAAGGGGAAAGCACTTTTGTTAGCTTTATATAAGTTCAACAACAGGAGAGTAAAGGTTAAGAATCCTGCTTCCAGCCCAGTGTGGAATTAGAAGTCCATTCTGCCACCAATACATAGGGGATTTGCACAAGAGAATGGGAGTTACAGGAGCAAACCCTTCAGGGATCTGTGAGAAAATAAACTCTAACGAGAATATTTGAGCTGCATTTTACAATAGACTGGTCATCAAAAGAGACATGCATATGGGAACTTTAATGTTTCAAAAGCAATCTACAAATATGTGTCTAAGGATATAGACATGCATTCATGAATAGGAACCATATACATACTAGTATGCATTTGAAATCCATGTCGGTGTGATTGTGCACTAACTCTAGTCAGTAAAGCTAACTAGCTCATTAAGTGCTCCAACTCTTATATGCTATTATGCTCTTTTGAGGACATGAGCACAGCATATAAAATTTCATTTAAATAACCGAAATACTACTGTGGGAAAACTCAAATGCATTTCACATACATTTTTCTTTTACTTTCTTCTTTCCTTTTTTTTTTTTTTTTTAGTCACTTCAACCATAAATTGCACATATATGTGCTCACTGCAATTTTTTTCAGTTGAGCCTTTCCGGACAATAGATATAAGCATCCCTATTTTTCTATAAAAAGATGCAAATTTTCCATTTTCTTTTGCAGTGACACCTTGGGTTTTAGCATGTAGATTTAAGCATAAAACATTTCTTCATTGCGGGAAAAGCCGTGTGCTATAATGAAATGATGATGGACAATTCTTCCCGTAAAATCCATAAGGACATGGGCAAAAGGCTGGCGTGTGTATTAGGTTATTCCAGCTCTTTCCCAGCTGCTTTCTCCTACAGCAACTTGTTGATGATGGAACATCTCTTGTGAGAAACGGCATGAAAAAACAATGCAAAGCATCAGATTTAATAAAGTATCTAGGAAAAGTCTTAAAATGACACCCACACTATGAAGGGAAAGCCAAATTTGCTTTTTCTGAGAGGAATTTGTGTTTGTCAGGAAGGGTTCCTGGAGGTTTTGTTTGGAGGCCTTGATGTGTGACCAGTACGCTACAGGCTGCCCTTCACCCTTGCCCTCCTTCTACCACCGCTCTGCCCACCCATACAGACACCGCAGGGGGAAGGGTTTCAGAGGAGAAAGAATCAAAAGCTGAGGGATGGGGAAAAAAGTGCTTTTCAGGGTCTGATGTGTGGGAATCAAATGAGAGGCCTAGCTCAAATCCTGTCGCCAGGCAACCAAAGTGATATGCTGAGGGAATATCATTAAAGTTGGAAAGTAAGCAATCTCTCTGAATTAGTAAACCAACCACAGGATCGCCCATGCACCCCAACTCTATCCGTGCCAGAGTGCCATTTCTCCAAGGAGGGCACACAGGGGCTTTGCTAAGTTAAAGGGGGGAACGGAGAGGGAGAGGGGAGAACGCAGCTGATTTGTAGAGTTTTTTTCATAAAAAAAAAAAAAAAAAAAGACAATGGTTGTCCAGACATGGAGTTGGTGGTGAAATATGGTAACTGCCACGGCTGCAGCTGGCTCTCTGACACAAGATTAATAAGTTGCCGTTTCCTAGCCGACCAGAACCTAGTGGGAACTATCCAGCATTTTATCTTGAATTGTGGGTAACAGCCTCACTGCAAGCTGGCCTAGTTTACTGCTCTGTTTTTTCCAGATCTCCCAAAGTGCAGCAAACATCTGTGACTCTAATGAGGTCATCATTGAGGGTGTCCAGCGAGCCGGGCCTGAGAACTGACCTCACCTCTGCCTGAACATAAAGTACAAGTGCTGTGGGGAAGCAGGACAAATTAAACGGGAGAGCTGGCACTTGGCTGGAAGTTCAGCTCTTAAGAAACTTTTTGCTGTGATTAAAAAAGAGAGGGAGAGGAAGAGGGAGAGAGAGAGAGAGAAAGAGGGGGGGGGAGAGAGAAAGGGGAGAGAGAGAGAGAGAAGAGATCGAGGCTCAGAAACGACAGTACAACAAAGCAGTAGCAAGCCCACAGAATTAGATTAGGCCTCAGTGATGAATATTATCAGTGACACGAACGAGCAAAACTTCTCTGGGCCTTCCTTCTTGAAAGGCTGAATAAAAACTGAATTGCCAATGTCTGCCTTTTACCACATTTTGGTGGAAATGGTTCAGCGACCTACATGATTTAAAATGAAGTCTCGGTGAATTCAACCACAAAGTCTGTATGTGTTTCTAACAGCAAAATTTCAAACATCGTACAGCATGGGGTATCATTCATAAGTGACTGTATTATGGGCACAGAAAACAAACTTCTCCAGAGAGGTAGCTGTCCCCGCCCACAGTTGTTCCAACAGAATCATAGTTTTTATACGTAATACCTCCAAACAGACATGGAAACGCGGGCCCAAACTGTATTCAAATCAGTAAAATATAATCATTTTGTTTAGTTGTCTAAGGCAAGAATATCTAAGATATCTTTTTAACTACTGCTTTTGTTAAAAACTCCATTCTTAAGAGATGATAAATGTAAGCTTTAAAAGGAAAGAAAATGTTTTAAGTTTGGAGGGAAGAAATATTGCTGAAAATTGTCCCTATCATTAAATTTATACGTACATTAGCCACAAGTTGATTATGGGTTGTCCGTTTCAGCCACATCTGCCCACAGTTTACAATCAAGTCAGTGGTGTCTTCTTTGATGATTAAGGAAATGGATATGTTGATAATGTCCAAAAGGTGAAAAAGAAAGATAGAGGTCATCTCCAGAACTCCTCCAGAAACCTTCATTCATGTATTAACTCACTCTGTATGTAGATATGTATATTTTTCACTCTGTATGTGATTATATTTTTCAGTGAGACCCAGAATGTTAAATCCTGACACTTTTATAATGAGTTTGATTTTGGAAAAGTGGGAATATTATGATGGGATGAAATTTGCATTAATATTTTATTTTTCTCACATCATTATAGATCTAATGCAAGAGTTACAGAAGACTGGTAATAGAGAGGCAACCACTTGCTCGAAAGCCAATAAATGTTGCACGAAACTCTCATTGACCCTCGTGGTGAAGGTGGTCAGGGAATGAGAGGGCAATACCAGAGGGCTAGCCAGGAGAAAGTGCCAGCCATTTCTGATTGTCACTAAGCCTTTTCACTATGATAGCAAGAGGGAAATCAAGGTGCTATCCTCATCTTAATTTATGAATGATGGACACTATGGATTGGTGTTGACTGTGAAGATGCACTTAAAATGTGGGACATGTAAGATAACATGCCTAAAACAGTAATCCTATGGAAAAGTTCGAATACTTCCTGCAAGTCCCTGGATACACACAGTTTCACCCTAGAAGAGAGGCTGCAGCTCACTGTTCCAGTTCTTGAGCTAGAATTTAATGGAAAGAGTGGCTTACAAAACAAAGCAACCCCCGCTTGCATGTGAATTGGGGAGAGGAACAGCAGAGATCTCTCCCATTTCACTCTTTCTCAATTTTCAGGAAGGGCTTGGCTAATGCCCATTTCCAGGCTGAGTTTATTTTTTTTTTAAATGCAAATGAAGAAAGTGTTGTATTCAGCTTTGCAAACAGTTTTCAGAAATCCTGTTGGCCTACATTTAGCTGGGAAGCAGCCCCTGGTACCAAGTGTAGGGGCTCAAACAATCAAGCAGTTGTTTGCCTCACTCACATTCCTGAGGCAATCTGGTTCCAGCTGAACTCCTTGGGAACAGTCTGGGTTATGTACCCCTGGGGCATCTGCCCCAATTAGCACTGACCCTTGGGGGCCTCCTTGCTGGCCCTAGGTCACTCTCAACTTCTTAGACTCTGGGTAAACCAGATTGCACTAGGAGCCTCTAAGCTTTCCACAGCCCCAAGATGAACTGGACAGATAGGCTCCCCAACAGAAATTTAGTCACCCTAGAAAGACCAAACATGGCCTTCAGGTTCTCTGATCCAGCAAAGAGACTCATAGGTGGGATATTTGCAGAGACTGAGGAACAACAGAAAAAGAGGCGCAGAGAGTGCTTGGCCAGTGAAACTAGGTAGTGAAGGAGTACAGGGCTGTAGAGTCTCACACAACTGGGTTTGGCTCTTGGATCTTCTCTACCTAACTGGTGAGAGTCACCAACCCTACCAAACTTCAATTTTTTTTCTTGTGTAAGATAAAAACAATGATATGGGTCCTGCAGTGTTTTCATGAAAATCCAATGTCTTGATGTGTGTACCCTGTCCAATAAAATGCCTGGCTTCTAGGAAGTTATCCCATTTACTGATAACTTCCTATAATTGTGAAGATTGAAACTCACCTTGTTTTACGAGGACAATTACACTCCTGAGAAAATCGGGGGCCACATAATTCTTTAAATCCCTCGGTTTTGCTGCTGCTCCTTATCACTTCATGACTAGTCTTTTATTTATAAGAAAGCAAACCATTTACAACTACTTTTTGTGTCACTGTCCACCTAGCACTTCTGGTCACCTTGAAGGTGACAGAAGGAATATATGACACAATCTCCAGCCTTGAGGCTCTAGAACAGCACTGGCAGAGCATGAACCAACTCAAGAACAGTTTAGGCACCAAAGTGTACAGTCCCCAGTGGCGTGTGCAACAGGAGTTGAAAGAAGGAGGACTCAGCATGGGCTGCCATGGTCAGAGAAAAAAATCTACAAAATTGTTGGGATTGGTCAATATTGACTGAGTATCTACCATGAGCCAGTACTGAACAGAGCCAAATAAGGTCTAGAGTGGAGAAAGACACATTAACATACCATTCATATTGGTGCAGTGAGTGGCAAGAATGGGTTTTGGAGAGGAAAGTGTTGCAAGAGCATGGAAGAAGAACAGCTTAAGTTAGCTTTGGAGGAGAAATTTGGTTAGGTAAATCCTAGGCAGGTGGATCACTATGAATAAAGATATAACAAAGGGGAACAATCTTTAGTGGTGTGCATGTGTGTGTGTGTGCATACGGTTTTTTTGGGGTGTGTGTGTGGAGGGAGTGATTGCAGAAGAGGAATAGGACATATAAGTGGAAGAAAAATAGAACTTCCAATATTACATAGAAGATTTAAAGAAGAACTTACTCTAAATTATTTGTTTCTCTTTATACACGTGGTAGATAATCACTGTAGCATGGTCCATAACTAGAAGGATATATTAGCAAAAGCCGAGGATTTCTGGATATGGCCTTAGAAAGTGAGCTGACAGGATGGAGGTCAGCTATGAGTTTATTCACACTTGAATCCCCTTCTATTTCCTATAGAAAAGCTTCACAGGCTGGCGGGATCAACTAGAGTTGGACTGGAACCAATAGTGGTTTAGTGAGTTAGTTTTCTGATCAAGGCCTTATCTTGGAAATTAGTTAGGAAAACAGAGATCTTCGCCCAAAGTTCTTCAGGAGAATCAACTGACCAGGCTCTGGGGCTGAGGTAAGAGTAAAGGGACTATGGGAATCAGAACACACAGTATTTCTGGAGTTGGCTGAGAAACGAACTAGAACTATACACAACTTTGAGACTCTCTGAAGACCTCTCTATGCCTAACCAGTACCCAGGAGGTCCTTCCCGTTTCCTTGTCTTGAGTCACCTAGGTAAATCCTACGCAGGTGGATCCCTGCTGGTTTGACTACCTCTCCTATACACTGGGGCCAAGAAAGAAAAGATATTGAGGTTCTGAGTCATTCTTAGCTGGGTCATACAAGGCCATATCTCATGAAATTATTGATATTTATTGATGATAATCTCTGAGCCGTGGTAGCCCAGAGGGTCTCAGTGCTAGAACAAATGTTCCTTTGAGGAGAATTATGGGTAATCAAGACTTCTTCCCTTAGCAGCAAGAGGTCTAGAGGCATTTACTTGCTCCCATCATGGAGACTGGACATAACCAAACAGTAGTTCTGCTGTGTTAATATTTAAGGGGCACTGTGAAGATCAAATTGTTGAAATAAAACCACTTTATACAGCTTAAGAGCTGTTTGGATTTTTTCCTCCTTCTTTCACTCAACAAACATTTATTAAGCACCTACTATGAGCTTGGCACAGTTTCTATCCTCAAATGCCCATAGTCAAGTGGAGGAGACTAATAGACTGACAAGTGCTCCCAGACATAAGCACGGGACACTGAGGAGGTCTGAAGGAGTGGGCTTGGAGATTGGAAAGGGTTCTAAGGAGAGGAGATGAAAGACAATCTGGCATAGTCGACCCAGTTGTATGTAGGGACACGTGAGAACAGAGAGAGCTGATGCAGGATGGGCAGGCAAGTGCCAGGCCATGAAGGGTTTGCAGAGCAGGCTAACAAGTCAAGTTTTTGCCATAAAGGTTAGGCAGAAGACTGCTGAAGGTTCGAAGCAAGGAATGCCACAATCGGGATAGTGTTTCTTAACAATCTTCCAGCAGCTGAGCAGTAGAACACCTTCCAAGGTGGGGTAGGGCAGGAAGATACTACTGATCTGTATTATGAGTTACCCTTCTATGAACGATGAAATTGACACTCCAGTTACTTGATCAAATTTTCCCAGCTTTCCATTGGAGTTTCTTGAGGATGGGGACCCATGTTTCTTATTTTGGGGTGTTTTTCTTTGTCTAGACAATTGCCTAAATCCGTGGCCAATTTAGTTCAAGGTACTGGGTTTTCAGTGCTCTGAATCTGAGTTTTTTTTCTGGAACCACACACTGAGTTTTTTTCTTTCTCTGAGAGAGTTTAATTTTGGGAATGACTAAAGGCTGGGATAGCATTATACGTAGGACAGTAGTCCCCCATTATCCACAAGGGATACTTCCAAGACCCACAGCGGATGCCTGAAACCATGGATAGTACCGAACCCTATATGTATTATATGTATTAGGCTTTTTTCGATACATACATAGCTACAATAAAATTTAACTTATAAGTTAGGCACAGGAAAAGATTAATAATAAAGTACAGCAATTATAACAATATACTGTAAAGAAAGTCATGTGAATGTGGTTTCTCTCTCTCAAAATATTATTGAACTGTACTTGCCTTTTTTATGATAAAGTGTTGATTCTGCGTAACTGCAACCACAGAAAGCAAAAACGGCTGAGGCTGAGGATGAGGCTGAGGCTGAGGATGAGGATGAGGGGGAAGTACCGTATACCAGGGCACTGTCAGGTACTTTGTGAATACTGAGTCGAGCAGGCTATTCTGGGCAGAAGGATCGATCTCTGAAGAGGTGAAGGAGCAAGCATCTTCTTCAGTCTCCAGGAGGTTGTTAGAAGGTGGAGCACTCTGAAAGGAACTGCAGTCATTTGATTACGGAAGAGGGGGACTCTGGGCAATCCCAAAGAGGTCACTAAGGGGAAAGAGGTCACTAAGCTCCTAGGGTGGGGGAGGGAAGAGAGGTAGAGAAGTTTCTAAGAGGTAGGAGAGACTCAGGAAGAAGATGAAGGGAGCTTTGACGCTGCTTGCTGTTCTGCCTCGTCTCCACTCTTCCACCCGAAAATTAAGTGAGGAGATTTTGACATCTTGTCTTTTGTTAGGTTAGTTCACTTTGCCACTAGGCATCTAATAGGTCTTGCCCACTAAGAAAGTAAAAGTGAGGTGAGAATGGAGGAGAGGGGGCTTGGACAGCACGCTAGCTGCTTGGGCTCTGAGGTCTGAGGTCTAAGGTCTAGGACTTTTTGGCGTCAGTTTCCTCATCTGTAAAAGGGGAATTTCATGAAGTTGTTTTGGGGATTCAATAGATGATGTTTGTAAACAGTTTAGCACAGTGTCTGACACAAGGTAAGCACAGGAAAGAAAGACAAAAAAAAGATTAGCCCTGTTTATTTTTAGAAGCTAGGGAGGTGGGAAGGTCACACTAGTAATTAGTTGTCTTAAAGATACACCTAACTCTCATCAACTAATTTAAACTAATCGGCCACTGGATGACTCTTGAGAAAACTCCCTTCTAGCCATCTCTGCTCCTTGCAGGCCTGAGGGTCCTGGCCCCACTGTGACTTGTACAAACACTTGGGACAGTGCACGAGGGAAGACCCTCGTGAAAAGAGTGTGTGGGACCAACATGGGGCTACTGAGAGAGCCCTAGGGTTGTCACCCATGAAAGCAAGAACAAACAGCTTAAAGGAGTACTTAGAAATTTGTCTGCATAATCATTTTTGGGGAAAAAAACAGTCTAGCTAAAATTGGGAAGGAAAAGAAATATGGTCATTTCTTTAAATACAGCCTACCAAGAGCAGTGAATCCAATTCTGACCCAGGAATGTCTGAGGAGTTGAAAAACAAAAGAGACTGCATTGCTTATAACCCCTATTTATTTTTCATGAGCATAATATAAAGAAGTAAGTAAAGCATTAGAAGAAATAAGCAAATTTTAATAACTCTTAATAAACCAAAGAATCTTTATTCAAAAGAAAAAAAAAACTATTGCATTCAATTTTACCATAAACATTTCTGATTGAAATATTTACCATAAGCATTTTCACTAATACATTTCCCCAATTATTAAATAATCTTAGTATTTTCATAGGTATTAAATCAGCAGAGAGACCAGTAGAAAGCATATATAATAAAGTGTGAAATGGTACTTAATAGCTAAAATTCATGCTCTTCAAAAATAAGAAAATAAATTTCCAGTTAGGAATCTAACATAAGCCAATGGATAAAAATTAAGCCAATGAATTATGTACAAAGACAATTATTACAAAGACAAGAAATGAAAATAAATTGCATGTCTAATAACACGGGACCTATTAAATCCACATGATAGTATATTATCACATTATTATAAATGATATATGTGAACATTTTAAAGATATGGGGAAAATGCTCAAGATATACTCTTAAATAAAAAGGGATACAAAAGTGCAAATGAAGTTTGATATAAAATATATAGTATTAAGACTAAAAGGAAATCTGCTAAAATATTAACAATGGTTATCTTTGGGTGTGAAATTATGGTTGATTTATTTTTTCTCTATTATAATATTTTCTAATTTTATAAACTATGTGCATATTGTAATTTTATAATTAGTTTTAAAAACACAATAAAATTATCCTGCACAATTATAATTGTTTTAGACTTTGCAAAAGGAGTTAATTATTTTTGTTCATAACAAATACCACTTAACTCTATCATGGGAAGACTTAAAACTAATTCTGAATCATGACTTTTAAACACTTTCCATCGCCACCTCCAGACCTCCCAGCCCCAAAACTTTTTAAGTCAGAGTTTCTCATTGGGAAGGCAATTCACAATATTGCCCCTTCCCCCCACCGTTGTTTCTCCCTTTCATCCATTGGTGAATTTCTTTCTCATACCCACCTTAGTCTTTCTTATATTAATGAGGGGAAAACGAAAATAATAAATAGTCACACTGAGCAAGAAGGCGTGTGTGCCTTGTTTTGAAAAACAAAACAACCCACACTCTGTGAAACCAAATATATGATAAAAAACGTGATATGATACATTTACTTTAGAATCTGCCCTAATGAGTTTGAAATACAACATGGCTGTTAAAGGTATGAGTGTTCCCAACTTCTTAGGACCTCTCTATTGTTCTCTCCATGTTCCTTCAGTCTCCATGTTCTCCCGAGACACCTTAGGCTGACCCTGTGGTATAAAGAGGTCCAGGCTGTAGGGAAACAGCGTGGAAGAGGATGTTCCTTAGGCTAGGATTAGCCTAAGGCGAGCGAGGCACTAGCTTTAGGCTCAAAACTTTAAAGGGGGGGACAAAACAATCTCATAATAAAAACAAGTACTATTTTAATGCAATATTTTTTAAAACAAAAATTAATGCCGAAAAATCCATGATAAAGAAAATGTCAAAATTATGAAAAGACTAGGGGCCCAGTGCACAAAAATTTGTGCACTGGGGGAGGGGGAGGTCCTTCAGCCCAGCCTCTGCCCTCTTGCAGCCTGGGATCCCTCTGGGGATGGCCACCTGCTGGTGTGCCTGGCCAGCCTGGGTGAGGGGCCGATGTCTGTTTGCAAGCTGGCCAAGCTCTCCAGTGAGGACCCTCACCCCATGGGGGTGTGGCAAGCCTGGGTGAGGGGCTGAGGGAAGTTTTCAGGCTGGCCACAGCCCCTTCAGTGTTCAGGGCCCTACTGGGGTGCCTGGCAAGCCTGAGAGAGGGGCTGAGAGCCATTTTCAGGCTGCCCACAGCTCCCATTGACCCTCGGGGCCATCTGCCTGGGAAGCAATTGGGTGGCCATAGCCACCCCATGGCCTCCCAGGATGGAGCCTCAGAGCCAGCCAGCTGGCCCCGCCCCCGGGCTTCCACCTGGGAAGCAATTGGGTGGCCTGGGCACACATGGGGACCCTGTGTGCCGCTTCTCCCTCCTACCGCCTGCGCCATCTTGGCTAGGCTAATTTGCATATAGTTGCTCTGATTGACTGGTGGGCGTGGCTTACCCATCCCGAAGAGATGGTTAATTTTAATATTACACTTTTATTAGTTTAGATTGGTACCATGCCAAACCACATGGGAGTCTGAAGTGAAAGGAAAAAATGTGTGCCCCTATAAATAGGTTCTTATGTAATGTTATCCTGACATAAACATTGTTTAAAAGTATTGAAACATTAAAAAATTGGTATATGATCATTCCTGAAGGAATGAAATCACATAAGAATCAGTCCTCAAATTCTGTCATTTCTTCAAAGGAAGACATGTTCAAAAGGCCCAAAGCTCTGGGTCAAACACTGAACAAATACTGGTCTCAGGTCCTCTTAATTGTGGGTTAAGTTTCTATTCCAGGGTAGGCACTGAGGACTTAGGTTCTAGGAGTGGACATCTACACTTAAACATTCAGTCACAGATACTCATTGAGCAGCCCCTGTGTACAACTCATTGTCTAGGCACTGATGCTACACAGGTGCCTCAGATAGACCAGAGCCTAATGTCATGGGATTCAAATTTTACTGAGCCCTTAATTAACTGATTTTGCTTGCTTATTTGTTTGCTTTTATTTTTTATTTTTTAATTTTTTTAATCCTCGCCCAAGGATATATTTTTTTCCATTGATTTTTAGAGAGAGAGGAAGGGAAAGGGAGAGATAGAGAGAAACACCAACATGAGAGAGACACATCGATTGGTCGCCTCCAGGATGCCCCAGACCAGGGCCAGGAGCCTGCAACTGAGGTGTGTGCCCTGGACCTGAATCCAACCCGGGACTCCTCAGTCTGCAGGTCAATGGTCTATCCACCAAGCCAAACTGGCTAGAGCATTTTGTTTGCTTTTAATGGATGTTCATTTCTCACCAAGCTTTTGTTTTCAAGCTGCTATAATTTGGCTCTCTGCTCAGCTACATATTTGTTGGGTTACTGAAATGGGCTGTCTTGCTCTAATTCTTGCATTTTACCCTAGTTCCCTAATATTCTGGTGATAGTTCGTTTTCTATGTGTAAGTCTTCTCTTCAATACTGCCTTTAGCTTTCCTGTTTCTGCTTTGCTGAGCCCAGTGCTCTGCACATGGTGGATGTTCACCAAATATTTAAGGATCACTTGATTGTTTCATGATTGAACTGATAGAAGAATTAACAAATGAAGGAACAAATGAATGAATGTACCTGATCCCTAGAGTGGGGGGAGGAAGGGAGGCAAGATCACCATGTCCCATCTTGCTGTTTTTGTAAGTTTGACATACATTATGGAGTATGTGTTTTTGTATATTTTGAGGAGCATTCACAGGTGGGAAAGGAACATCGGAATAAGTCCTTTTTTGGTTGTGGTGTCTCAAAAAGAAGACTGGTCTGGAAGATAAGTCTTGTGTTAAGTTATTGCTCATTGAAAGTGTCTTCGTCATCTATAAAATGAGGGTGCTGAATTGTGAAGTCTAAAGTACCTCTCAGTTCTCACACTGGTTGAATTCATTCCTTCTAATACTATAGGTACAAGTTAGTGTGGGTGCCAATAAGCATTGCGTGGAATTCCTTGGAGCTTTTGGTGTCCATAGAAAAGACATGCCCTTTAATTCTACAACACAAACATCAGCTAGAAGAAGGGGGCAATTGTTTCTTCTTGAGAGGATTTCAGGAAATAACTCTGTGATTCCGGGATGTCCATTATTTTAGGGTTAAAATAAGGAAAATTCAAAGGATCGTCTCATATCCCTTTAACAAAAAGTAGCCCTGATTTAGTATGTTCTACTTTTAGAGCTTTTTGTGCTCATGTATGGTGTATGTGCTGGGGGAGACATTGTTTTACTTTTAAGGTAACCCTTGAGAAAATTGGTAAATCCAATGCCAGCTCCTGAATACTATTAACAGTAACTGGTATTTGTAGTGTTTTACAGTTCGCTCAGACATTTTCACATTTATATTCCAATTTAATCCTCATGACAGTCCTGTGGTACCGGAATTTCTTATTATAATCCTCTTTTTCTATGTGAGGAAAATGAGCTTGTGATGCCCCTCTTAGAACCCCAAATCTCCAGCTCTTTTCAGACAGAGATTTTTTAAAATCTCTTTTAAGGAAGAAGGGCCCCAAATGGAACAGGATTCCAGCAGGGTCAATGCCATTGTCTCTCAGAGGTTAGGGGAAAGCTTCCTGCTTTGGAGGACAGGGCGGAATAAATCAGTGGTTCCCCCAAATCTAGCCTCAACCCAGTGCTGGGAAATCAGGGTCTCCAGGGAAGGACTTAAATTTTAGTTATGAAAAAATTTTAGGATTTCATAACATTTTTGTATTAAAAATCTCTCATGTAAAGCTATAATAAATATTTATTCAGTGACTATAAGTTAATTTGCTTTCATTTCTCTAGTTGACATAAGAAAAAGTTGCAACACTCTATTTGGTCCCTTCCCGACCCCCATTTTTATTTGTATGTGTGTGTGTGCATGCACATGCTCATATCTGGAGGCCTATGAATTTCACAGAACTTTTTTGGATGGTGAAATTTGCAAGAAGAAAAACAGTGATGTACACCCATTATGTTTATTGCATTACTTCCCTACACAGAAATCTCTGTAATGGTTTTTCATTACTATCAGAATAAGTATAATTTCTAAGTGTAACTTAATTACAAACTATTTGATCTCAACTGCTCTAGGTTTTCATTTTTCAGTTGAAATGAGGTTGCTTGATTAAACAGCCTCTGAAATGAGTCTCAGTCTTTAAATTCTATGGATTTATAAGTATCACTGATATGAGTCACATGGCATTCAAAGAGCAATAACCAAAACAGTCTCGGGAAAGGCTCTTCTGGAGGACAGAGCAAGGTTGGCTGGGGGAACCCACAGCCCTAAGTGCTACAGGTCCAATGAGTGTGGTTTGGGTGTCAACTCACAGAAGCAAGAGCTCCACCCATTTCCAGCAGGGTAGCTAAATAAGGCTTCCACAAATTCTACCCTAATGCATGTCTATCTAAATACTAGAGGCCTGATGCACAAAGATTTGTGCAAGAATAGGCCTTTCTTCCCCTGGCTGTCAGCACTGGTTTCCCTCTGGCACCCAGGACCCAGGCCTTGGCTCTGGCCACTGCCTCCCACCTTCGCTCTGGGGCTGGGAGTTGCCTCCTGTTTTGGCTCTGGGCCAGCTGCCACCATCTTTGTCACATTAATTTGCATATTTCCTTCTTATTGGCTGTGAGCACCACCATCTTTGTCAGGAAGTGATGGTCAATTTGCATATTCTGTCTTTATTAGGTAGGATCATGATTAAATAGAATACAATGAAGCAATTCATCATTTAATGTGACAATTCAACGTTAACTCTACTAGTTTATTACATTTAGGTCTTTTAAGATTTTTGTTTTATAGAGTGTTAAGAATATATTTCACTTTTTTTCTTCATTTCTTTCTCCCTTCCTTCCTTCTTTCCTTTTGTACTTCCTTTCTTCTTTTTTTATTCCATTGGCACTATCAACAAAAACATGAGCATCTCCATGCCTTATTTTAACCCAGAACCCATCCCATGCCTGAAAAGAAGTAAATCAGAACAATGAATGTGTGTTGTGAAAATGGATAATAAAGTAGAAATAGATAACTATTTGTGGTTGTTATGATATTGTCAAAGTAAATTCATGTACAATAGGTCCATTCAGAAATCCAGCAAAACACACAAACTATTTTTTTGGACCTTTTTAAAGCTTTGTTTTAAAAAGACACCTTCCTGTCACTGATGCTTGTAAGTGAATAAAATGAAATTGATGCCTACCAGGGGAAAAAAAGGAAAATACTTCTTTACTTTGTATTAAGAATACGTGACATATTCTCTGTCAATGACAGTGAAGTGAAATACATACCAAATATGTCTTGACATAACTTGACAGGAATGTATGTCTTCTTTTCTCTCATTTATTTTTGTGATAAGAATATGTGATTTTGCTGCCAAGGAAGCTTGTAATGTTGTAGAGAAATGGAAATGAAATTGTGTTGGGTATGTCCAATTTCCTCTGACAGAGTGCCATCAGCCCTAGTTCGTATGCAGTCTTGGGAAGTTAACAACGGGCCTTAGCTAGCAAGACCCAGGCGTTGACACTTGTCAAAACAACTCTCCTCGATACATCAAACTGTTCCTTTCTTTGTTGTATTATTCAGATGTGTTCGGGTAACCACAATTTAGAAAGTGGTGACTGTCAGAGAATCATTGCCATCCACATGTGAGCGATATCAAGAGGAAATATCTTCGATTGTTTTTAATCCACAAGTGTTTAAAATCAGTCAAAACCTAAAACAATTAAAACTGTTGTCTTTTGGTTTCTGTGGTGTGTGTTTTTCTCTGTTACCTGACAAAAGTAAATGATGCAAATCAGTTCTTTTATTCTTCTTTTCAAAGAATCACACAGATGGATGTGTGTTGGTGTGAGCTTGGTGTACTTTTGAGTTCATCACTTTTTATAACTGACAGCTTTCTGAGAGAATAACTCAAATAATTTGGGTATCACTGGCCTTTTAGAAAGTGTTCCATTCTTAATTTCTTACTCTATGGTTATGGAGCAATGGGTATTAAGCGAGGTGAGTATTAAAAACAACGAAGTAGTATTTTAAGTGAGCCTCCAATTCTGTCTTTTAGGGGCTTTTTTAAGGATACACACATACAATTTCTAGAACCCTAGCAATGATTTCTACAATAAATGGTGTTTGAAGCAAGAATCCCTTACCTAGGGCAGACAGAAAGAGAATCAGCCCAGCAGTGTAATCATTGCTCTGCTGTTTGAAGGAATATTGAGCTTAGATGCCTCCAGAAAGCCCACCAGGCCCAGAGGCACTGGACAATAAAGGGGGAAAATAATAGACGCCAATGCTTTATTAAGTATATTTTTTCTCACTTAGGTGCCCATCCCCTGGTCAGACAATTAGTTGAGGTTCTTTCCAGAGAAAGTGTTACCCACCAAGAAAAACTCTTTTAACCTTTCAAAATAACAAATATCTTTAATGACTTTTATCCCCTTTCCATTGACATCACAGATACAATGTGGCCTGTCTTGAAGTCAAGCCCAAATTGAAATCACTGCTGGCAGGGACAAGAAAAATAGAACATTTGACAATAAGAGTGACAGATGAAGCTTTTGGGAACCTTGAAAGGGAGAATGACTCCAGCTATGACCTAGGTCAGAAATACTGCACCTTAGTAAAATACCTGCCCAATCTGTAAGTTAATGGGAAGGTACATTTGCACATGGTAATAGACTAAATTCAATACGTGATCAAAGTTGGCATTATTTTCCAGGTACATATTTAAAAGGAAAGCTGAACATGCTTTCTAGCAAGAACCTTTTGATTACAGACCAACTGTTCATCACCACACTCCCTGGGGGAAACATTTTTATTTGGTTGTCTGAAAGGATACCATTTGCTAGAAATAGTTCTAAAGACAGGACTTCCTAAATTTGCGTAATCCTTCTACAAATGGTTATTAAGTACTCAGCGGGGTAATAAATGTACATGTATGTTATATTTATTTTCTGAAAAATAAAGACAACTTCTTATGTTACCCCTTGATTTATTTTCAGGAGGGGAGGAACTTGATATTTCATGGCTTGGCTTATAAAGTCTGTTAGTTACATCCTAATAGAAGTTCATTTCATTTTATTTTTATTGTGCTATATTTCTAAATGATTATTTGCACTAGGGGGGAAAATTCAGTAGGTCCTCCTAATTTCTAGTGATTTCTGTCACGGATTCCTAATTACCTGTGCTTTCTTTGCTATTCACCTTAGGTTCCTTGAAAACAAAATTTGTTTAAGGCTCATTCACTCATGGTTTGGTAACTGATAGTGAAGTTAATCTTTTACCCCATTGCAGTAAGGCTCTCTCCCTGTGATAGTCACCATAGCTCTATTATATCAGGTATATTTTACTTCAAGAGCTGCTAGAGAAGAATTTAATTCCAGTAATTAATTATCTGAGAAAAACTTCCCAAGGACTCTTCAGCTTTGACTTTAGAAATATTAAACAATACGCAACCTTTTAGGTCATATGAATAATTAAGTTTGTGTCATTGCGAAATAAACACATAAGCCTACATTTTCATTGAAGTTTATTGAATCCATGGTTGAGAAGCAAATATAGCAAATACGGGTTTACCTCTGTGGTTAATAATGGTGGAAAGTCATAATGTTAATTTGCCTTTGATATAAATTTAAATCAAATAAGGATGGTTAGAGCTGACAAAAGGACAATCTGATGACATCCTTGGGTCCATCAGCATCTTAACTTGTTTTTCAAATGTTTGGGGGCTTTGCAAAGCCTGAGGCATATTTTACCCTGCCCCTTTCCCTTATTTTATAAACCAATGTAATCTTAAAGAAAAGCTGAGTCCACATGTCTCTGATTAATTGCTATTAAACTCATCAAAATGGTATTTTGTAAAAGTGACTTGGTGTCCCACGAAGTCTTTGAATCTCTCTGTAACAGTCCTTCTTAATGCCATTTCTCTTTGAAGCAGGAAGTTGTGTTTTGCCAATAGTAAAGAAATTCAAATCCCCAAAGGGTTGCGATCAGTTTAAAACTTCAAGCCTGAAGGCTCTGTGAGGTTCTGCACTTGGCAAATGGGCTACTTTCCTTCAGACTTTGAAATACCTAATTTTCTTCCCACGAGAAATGCTCTATTTACTGTTTTGCTAAAATATATGTTTAAAACTATCTTCATATTCTTTGATAAATAAAAGTATGGACTAGAAAGTATGGCCTAATGCCTAATTTACTCTTAAGCAATGTCATCTGATTACCCATTTGTTGTTTTTTTAATCCTCACCTGAGGATATTTTTCCATTGATTTTTAGAGGGAGTGGAAGGGAGAGACAGAGAAAGAGAAACATCGGTGTGGTAAAGACACATCAATTGGTTGCCTTCGCACTCACCCTGACCAAGGCCAGGGATTGGGTCTGCAACTGAGGTACGTGCTCTTGCCTGGAATCAAACCTGGGACCCTTCAGTCCACAAGTCTACACTCTTTCCACTGAGCCAAACCAGCTAGGGCTGGTTATCCGTTTGGATTCTTTTTGAAGTCCTCTCTTTCCTGACCCACAAACCTTTGTGATTTAGGTTTATCCATATATTTATCTGAAAAGGTGATTCTGAAGATCTCACAAGTTGGAAATAAGTTCTGGGCAACCACTGGCTTTTCTTTCCCTGTTGTCCAACAAAGACAAATTTGTGATGTACTAAGCTACAATTTCATGCTATATTTTGTGCTCTTATTTATGTTGACAACCAAAAATTCAATGCAGAAAATTTCTAATAATGTGCTCTATGTGACAAGTTGAACCATAATTCACAGGTGTAAATGTTTGCTAGTTCTTCAATGTAGTTTATTTCTATTCATATGTTTAAAGGAAGACCTGTCTAATTTCACTTTAATATATATATATATATATATATATACACACACACACACACACACACATACATACATACATACAATGGGTAAGAAAAAGAGGAGAGAGTGAGAAAGAAAACAAAATAGGTACTAGTTAAGCACCCAGACCACTATGGTCTTTTGTCCTTGCTGCCTCCTGGCCATGAAGTGGGAGTGCCCTCTAGTGAAACTTTAAAATCATTGGAGGATATTGGGTATAATGTGGTTAAGATTTCCTCCTAAACTCTTGTTTCAAAAGATTGTGGACATTAAAAATTTGATTGGTTTTAAATGAGACTTAGAGAAAAACACAAAATACCATGAAGTAATACTACTTCTTAGGAAATGAGTATATTACTGGAAATACCCGAAAGTTTATACCTCTATATCTTTTTTTGGTGTCTATGTATCTCTCTATCCATACACCCATCCCAAGCTCACATAAGTAACATATAACTTGAATAAAAACTTATGTAAAAACATAATTATATGCCCCTGAAGAAGGTGGATAGTAAACAAATCACTTTGAAATGTGAAAGTAAAATATTCGTAGCAGTACGCACAAGTAAACAAGAAGTGAAAAACCCATTTTGTCATCTGTATTATTCCACAGCTCTGCAGAATGCAGCATACATTTATGATGAAATTCAGTGTGTTCTAGAAAAAGGTACAAGACTGGAAGTCTATATTCTTGTGCTGGATTTCACATACTAGCTGTGCCAGCTTGGGTAAAACACTTAACCTCTCTGAGCCTCAAGGTCATCATCTGCAAATGGGGCTTAAGAACACCTGTCCTCCCATCTTATAGAGTAGCACGGGAGGATCTCAAGTGTTGGAAAGGGCTCTGGAGGTAAAGTACTATATTGCAAGGGTATACTTTTCTGATTTTTCTGTCTTCCTACAGGGGAGATTTCAAGCAACATCACTTTTCAGAATGAAAAGGGAGAGGAGAGAAAGAGGGACCTCCTAAAATCCCAGGAATAATCAACAAGACAGCTTTCTTCCCAATCCAGAGGGTCACAGAGAAAGAAGCAAGTGGCATGGCACCAAGGAAGGATGCAGAGTTAGACTTGACTACCACGAACCCACTGGCTCTCCTGGATCAGGCTGAGCCAGATGTGCAGCCTGTGCTGGAGCAGCAGCTGGTGGAGCATCAGGAAACATGTCTTCATGGTTCTGCAGCAGGAAGTCCGTCTAATCCCCACCTTGCACAGAGAGGAGCCCAACAGCGCGGGGGCTCTGCGCTTCTGCGTTTTCAGTCTGCGTGTTGATGGCCATCTACACAGCACAGTTCCCAGTTTCTGTGGCCTTTCTAAAATATTTTGGATCTGTTATGCCAACCGTAATAGGCTCTTCATTTGAACAAACAGTCTGGTTCCTGCTTTGAGTTATAGTTAAATTTTAGGTTTGTACTTCACAGTTTTTCTACTCTTCTTTCTCTAAAGCTTGTTTTTAGCAGGATGTGGTTTCTCACTCGTTCTGTTTGCTTTAAAGAGAGTTTTTTTTTAAAAAAAATTTTTCAAAATCAACTTATATAGGTACTCAACACCCATATATCAAATTCTAGACATCTCTCAATATTTCTTCTTTTTAACAACACAAGTATCTTCTATGTTCTTACTGCCTGGATTTTTCACATTTATCTTCTGGATGTATGTCTTCTTTCTTTTGTCCAGAGTAAGAAACCGTTTCTAGTTTCTTTACTCAGAGGTCCTTCACATTGTCAGATATGCACAATCAATCTTGTGCTTAAACCTTTGTGAGGAAACACAACAGATGGATAATGGGACCATGGTTGTCATTTGGGCTCCGGTGGATTCAGGAGCTGCCTCTGCAGCCATGACTCTGGGGGTAACGGAGGAAAATCATAAAGTGAATTTCTAAGGTTATCTGGTGGGTTCCATGCCTGCTGTTTTGTCTTCCTTCCCATCTGACCTAAGCAGTTGACATGAGGGTGGAGGGGTGTTACTTCTCACTTAGAATAAAATTAAACAAGACACTTGGCGGGTCTTCAACTGCTCAGGGATTTATCCAAATTAAGTGACCAGTTTCAGTTAAACGACTGGGGTTTCCACATCACAAAAAAGCTCTCTGCTAAACCTAGAGCTTACTTTGTCTAGGCTACCTGCTCACGCGTTAGTGGAACACCATGACTCCTCATTGAAACTTTTGGGTTCCTTCTGCTTTAGAACCTTTCCTGACCTTTGCTGACCACCACAAAGAAACCAAATGCTAACCACTGTTTGTCTCAAATTTTCCCCTATTAATGCTTGGTCCAAGTCTACGTTTCCAGCCAGTCTTTCACTTAAAAACACAATCTCATTCAAAACCTGCACGGTAACTTTATCACCGGGGTAACTGTTACCTCTGATGCAGGGCTGACCTGGGTCCTTGTAGCACTTGACATCATCTTTTGGACGGGTTACAGAGCCTTTTGAGGGAGTTGTTAGAAGCAGGCTCACCCTGCAATGCAGAAGAAAATTAGTGCATTTATCTGTCAGCATTAGACTAGATTTTCAATCCAGTTCACTAGCCACAGGGTCTGGTTTTCTCTTCCTCTGGGAGATGAAACTGATACGCTGGTAGGTAGTAAAGGTGTCAGTTATAAATTGGACCGTTGGAGCACGCACACACGAAAAATAGGTGAGAAGACTTTAAGGCCATAAATTTAGTTCAAGGCAAAGAATTTCCCTAAAAATAGTCCAGCTTGTTAAAACACTGCAGGAGGAATATATGTCAGGTAACTGTTGGTGTTATCGGAACCAGTTCACAGAGTCTTTTATGGTAACAAGTGTTTGCAATTCTTTCTTTAATGTGCTATTTGTTTTAACTGTTTGAGAGAGAAAAAGATCTTGCTGAGTCTGGTAATAAGTAAGTAAGTAAATAAATAAATACTTTATTGGTTCCCTCATCACTTTCTCATACAAAGTGTGAGGTTGCAGCAAATCTGAGTTGCAAAGAGAAGGGACAAGCTTGGCAAACTCCATCAAGCTTTTCCTTATGTTCTACTTACTGTTTACCTTCCATTTAACTAAATGGGGCCTCCAAAAGTATGTTGCCTTTTTTTCACCTCAGTGAGTGAGCCTGTCCTAAATTTGTTGTTTCCTAACCTCAATCCTATAATAAAATAACCCAGGTGGAAACCTGAAATGTTAATGACCCATTACTAAAACATAACACAAACTAGAAGTTATAGTAAAAATGTTTAGAGCATCCCAGGACTCCCATACTGTCTACCAAATGGGCCCAGTCAGTTCAATTAATATTGAATATCTGTTGACCTGAAACATTGTGCTGAGCTGTGTGGGCTTACAGATCCAATGAATGCCTTGACTCAGAGAGCTTATAATTAACATTGAGAATCATATCCAATAACCCACCATAAAGTAAATCAAATTTGAATAAGAATTAGGTGGAGCAAGCATCATTACCATATCATAGGGAAAGAATCCACAATATATCATCTTAGGTAATAGTTTAATTAACTTATTATTTAAACCTTCATATATGTCACCTACTATGTGTCAGAATCCCTGTCTTCATGGAGCTATGTTCTCTCTAGGGAAACAGAAATAAATAACAATAATTTATTTTTATTATCTAACCTATTCTCTCATCACTATGTTATAGTCTTCTCAGAGGATGGTCTCATTTTATTTATCTTTGTACCTTGTGTCCCTAGAAAAGCCCAGCCTAGAACAGAGCAGGTGCTTAATATGTGCGTTTTAAAGGAAAGAATGAATATTAAAATGTGACAAAATGTGTAATAGCTTTTCTAAAAGGCTTTATATTTCTGGGTGATGAAGAAAGAGTATTACAAACGGAGATGTGAAAAATGTCTTCTAAGTTTTCAGCTGGGTACATGGTTGCTAGGGATGCCATAACAGAGATGGAGAACACAGAAGAAGCCCAATCTGGGGAAAGGGAAAGGTGATGATGCTAAATTGGATATGGGACAATTCACATTGGAGGCACCAGCTGCAGGGCATTCAGAGTCCCTGACAAAGACTTGATTAGGGACCAAAGGAGAACTTGGAGCTAATTTGTCAGTAAATTGAGAACATGTAGAGTATTAAGGACTGAATTCAATTTAATAGGAATTTACTGAGCACCTACTATATTTGAATTCCTGTGGGGATTTCACATTTGATTAAGAAAATAACTCAGACTAAAAATACTTGAAATCTAGTAGAAGGCACAGATCTAATAATATCTAAGTATGTTGGAGACTAATATGAGTGGCTAAATGGAGACAAAAGGACCAACATAAGCAGTGACATAGCAAGGTATGGGGGGTTTGAATCCTGGACCTGTCACTTACGATCTGTATGGCGTTGGGTAAATTATTTAATTTTTTTAGATTATCCATTAAATGCAAAATAATAGTATTGCCTATTAGGATTCTTACAAAGATTTTAAAAAATAACATGTAAAAAGGAGTTATTTAGTAGAGACTAAGTGCTCAACTATTAGTGATTGTGGGAAGCAACATTATTAGTTGGTGAATAAGTTTTCAGTCTTTTAGTGTCACATTCTTTGGCTGAGATTAAGACTCGCTTTCCATGTTATTCAGAGAGATAAAGGGTTAGTACCATCATAACTAAAGAAATAATAAATACCAGACATGTCAGAGAAAGTTATATTAGCCTTATTTCTCTAAATTGTTTCTGATTTCTGATGAAACATTTAGAAAACAAAAACATCCAATGCAATTCAAAAGCTGGATGGAGGCACTGGATTCCCAAAGCATTAGCAGTTGGCTATACAAAGCACTTTCATAACTGCAAGATTGTTGCCGCAAAAAAAAAAAAAAAACAAAAAACAAAAACAGCCCCAATAACTGCCACAGAGTAATACAACTGGATGACAGGCGTGCATATCACCCCATAACCCTTGTGTTTTTGTTACTTTCTGCCTTGAATTTTGGTTGTTTATCTGTGCTGAATCCCATCCCCCTATCATGTAAATTCAGTATTTATTAAACAAGCCAAATTAAAACAGTGGAGTCAATAGCAAAATTTCCTTGGAGACTATTTCTCCTGCTTGGGGGTCAGGTGGGAAGCACTGAAAGGTCTTTGGCACAGAGGACAAGGACTGGAATGCTTGTAGTGCATGATGAACTTGGCCGAAGTCTCCTCATTTCAAGTGGAACACTGTTATAGGAAAGGCATGGTGTGCACATTTGCTAGAAAGCACATTTCCTCTTGTTACAGAGAGCTTTAAAAACAAGATCAAGGTCTAAGGAAAGACCATCTAGTTCTGATGCACATTTCCGGGAACCTAGTTCTACTCCAAATGATGTTTCAACAACTCCATCCTCTCATTAGGAGCCACCAGGCCCCCATGGACACCTCCCTGCAGTGCATGAGCTGACAGGCAAGCTAATGGGACTCTTCTACCTTGTAAGTCAGCCAACTGGTTCTGAGTGTAGATACAGTTAAGACACAGCATTCAAAGCAAAAGTGTGAGATAGATCTGTTTTTGTTCATTAGTTTGTTATTCATTATATTTCATAAATGAGTGAGATCATGTGATATTTATCTTTCTCTAAAAACAAAAACAGATCCAGAGACAGAGAAACATTGATCAGACTGTCAAACCTCAGAAGGAAGGTAGGGGAAGGTGGGGGTAAGGGGGAGAGATCAACCAAAGGACTTATATGCATGCATATAGGCCTAACCAATGGACACAGACAACAGGGGGGTGAGAGCACGAGTGAAGAGGGGGGGGGGAATGTGGGGATAAGGACACATATGTAATAACTTAATCAATTTTTTAAGAAAGTGTGAGATAGAGACCTTCATTGAGGGAGACATTATTTCCTAAGAGGGAGATAAAACTCTTGGGGGGAGATAAGGAAAAAGGGGTCATGGCATTCAGGATCACTGAGGAGCCCTCAAACTCTAGATTAAAGAGATTTTTGAGGAGACAGTTTGTACTTTGCTTATTTAATTGAAGTTTTCATGCAAATGGCTTTCTGAACCAGAAGTTAAGTGAGGTGAACAATCCTTATGAAAGAAATTTTTTCTGACTTTTTTTCTTTGGGGATCAGTCTAAGGTATCCTTTTTCCTCTCACATTAACTGACCAATGGAGGCCAGAGAATTAATTTGTTGGTAAATTAATCTACAAACTGAACTTCTTACCACATGTTTGACTAGATAGAACAAAATAAAGTGAGTTTTTCACATCTCATTTCACTAGGTATTAATCTTATCTATAATAATCAAAGCATAATATGCAAATTGACCCAACAGCCAAACACCAGAAAGACCGACCCTCCAGGCGACCATGCTATGATACCCACTGGCTCCAGGACAGCCAAGGTGGGTGCGATGCGATTGGTCAGGCAGGCTATTGCCCCATGATCACCCTGCAGAGGGAGGCCCAGGCCACCAGTTGGCAGGCAATCAATGGGGGGGGGGGGGGAATCCATGATCGGCTCAAAAAGGGAGGCCCAGGCCACCGACCTGTGGTCTGCGGCTGGTGAGTGGGGCCTCCCTCTGGAGGGGAGGGGTGTGATCCCTGACGGAGACCCTGCCGGTATCCTGGGCCTAACTCTTTGGGGCCCAGGCTACCCAGCAGTGGTGCTGTGGGGGGTGGGGGAAGGGCTCCCTCTGTCCATGAAGGCTCACCAAGAGGTACACAATGGTCAAGCTCCTCTGTTTAACATAGTTACCTCTTCTGTGAAGCCTTTCAGGATATTTCAGAAAATTTCCCTTTGCCCATAGAGCTCCAGTTGTGTACCTATCCTATTAGCTCACTTGATTTACCCAATTACATTTACTAGCCATCTAGTATGTGTCAACTCTATGACAAGTGCTTGAGCTACAAGACAAGGTAAGAATTCAAACTAGTCCTCAAGAGCCTGGAAAAATAAGCATTCTTCACACCATTTTCTGCTTTTCCTCCCAGTTCCAAAAGTCATTCAGACTCAAACTTGGCATGAAAAATAAAATCCCTAACAGAGATCCAGAGGGTCTCACTTATATACTATAACCAGTTTATTATTGATCCATTTGGCTTAATGATATTCTGTTTGTATACGTATCAACTTTTGTGGGATTACATTAGATTATTAATTTGCAGAGATGAAGATGAGTTCTAGGAGATTTTTGATGTCTATTTGGACAGTTTTTTAGCCTGCCTTTACAGGCAATTTGTTTCTTAATAAATAATTCATGATGATGATAAAAATGCAGCTGAGATGCTGCTCCATCAGAAGGCCATGGTACAATATTCTTGCTTACATCTTTTTGGTAGAATTTGAGATCACTTAAGAGTGAAATTACCCTTAAGGAAACAAGTTGCTACTGCAGAATGAGAATTATGTTTCTCCAAATCGTTTCCAATTAAACATTGACAAGTCCAAGATCATTGGTTTTACAAGGCATCAGAATGATGCTGTTTGGCTTCTTCTGATAGTGAATTACATCAGTTTTCCCAGGATTTTTTCTTCCCATTGTTTTTACCCAGAAAAATCTTATTTTTTCCCTTTTCATTTTATGTTTCTTGCAAATATAACACATACTGGATATAGAGAAAGAAAAATTTGGATTAAGTTTCAGTCATATCACATACAAGGTATATATATTTAGGAAGATATTTACTGTTCTGTGACTCAGATCCCTAACCTGTGAAATGAAGAGAATGTATCATTGCTGCCTATCTCCCACAGTTGCTGGGAGTAAACATAGAATGTAATACACGTACAATGTCATCTTTTTATTCTTCTTCATCTTCATCTCTCTCTTATTCTTATTCTATTTGGAGCTAATCTTCAAAGACATTATATAAAGATTCAGACAATACAGTAGTCCCCCCTTATCCAGAGGGATATGTCCCAAGACCCCCAGTAGATGCCTGAAACTTCAAATATATTGAACCCTATAGACACTATGTTTTTTCTTAGATGTAAGTACCTTTTCACTTAAAGGAAGCACTTTATGGCTTCTCTCTAGCGTATCTGAATTGCCAACATCACTACTCTTACACTTTGAGGCCATTATTGAGTAAAATAATCACTTGAACACCACACTGCTAATGGGCAGGGAACGTTTATAGCATGGATGTACTAGACAAAGGGATGATTCACACCCAGAGATGACTCACACTCAGGTAGGATGGAACAGATTTCACCACACTACTCAGAATGGCACATAGCTGTTTATTTATGGAAGTTTCCATTTAATATTTTTGACCATGGGTAACTGAAAAAACTGAAACCACAGGTAACAGGGGTGAGGGGTACTACTCTGCACAGAATGAAGAGTAGCATACTCAAAGGCCCTTTTTAGTGTTTCTGCTTCTACATATAAATTAACCTCAGCATTATTTGCAGTTGTTGAATAGTAATTAATGATTGTAATCACTTTTTGAGGGAGTCATAGAACCTAGTCCTTTGCATGAATGATCTCATTCAAGTTTTATCCCAATACTGACATCACAGCGTTATCTACACTAATAAAAGAGAAACATGCAAATTAACCATCACTCTGCCACTCCACTACACCCACCAGCCAATCAGAGAGACTATGCACATTAACCCAACAAGAATGGCAGTTAATTTGCATAGACAGGAGCTGAGCAAAGATTGAAGACGACTGCAGATGGTGGCAGCCACGGAGCTGCAGTGAGCAGGAGCCTTGGGTTGCTCCCCTCGACAGAGGAAGCCAAGCTTCCCGCTGGCCCTGGACTCCACTCAAGAATCTGGAAAAAAAAGAGAAAAGGAGGGGCTAGGAGTAGCCGGAGCAGAGCAGCCAAGCCTCGCTGCTGCGGCTGGACCAAAGGCCTGGGTCCTGGGTGCTGGAGGAAAACCGGTGCCAGCAGCCAGGGGAAGGAAGGCCTTTTGCACAAATCTTTGTGCAACAGGCCACTAGTTATTTTTTGTATTTCACAGTGGTGAAAACCGTGACTTGGAGAGGTTGATTGTTTTGTTTATGGAAACACAGTAGATGAGTGCCTGGCGGTCTGATTCCAGAGTCCAACATCTTAAACATTTGAGGTGGTGAAGAAGCCATAGGGCAAAGTTCTATCCTGAATCTGAAGTCGAGTTTCTCAGCTCTTGGTTAAATGTACGGCATTGAGATCCTAGGGGAAGAATCAGAAGTCTCATTTGATTGTCAGTACTTAAAAGCAATGGAAAGGGCCTAAAGCCAGGGGTTGCTCAGGCCAGCATGAACATCAGACAGGACATGTGACAGTGGCCAAGGACAGGAAGAACTTGTCAGCTAAGTCCTAGTGTCAGACCTGCCATTCATGCTCCAACATTCCAAAGAGAAAAAATCCAATAAGCAGCTAGTCATGGCACCTAAATGGGCAAGAAGTCAATCAAGTCACTCTGAAATAAGCTTAAATTAAAGAAACTATATATATAAAACAGCCTATGACCTTTAGCAATAATCTTTGCTACCCTCAAAAGTCCATATGTGGCATGGGATATGAAAGGGGTGATCACTCTTTGGAGCCATCTGTTGGAGTGATGTATTTCATATCCCTTCACTGGGTCCTATCCATGCATTGGTACTTGACCAGCTTGTGTCTTCTCAGCTGGGTAACTTAAGGGTTACCTCAGGCATAGAGAAAGGGCTTCTCCTTTCTCTCACTCTACTGAACACAACAAAATTCACCTTTAAATATGAGCATATTTATCTCCAGAGGGCAACATCTGGAGGGTCCTTGGCTTTCTTAGAACCAATATAGCTTCAGATAAAAGCACACTAAATCCAGCCAGGTACTCCCTTTCCTAAAGACACTTCTGTGCCTGCTCGCTTCCGCATAGGATTAAGACTCAGTGCTGAGTTCAGGCTGGCAATAATGAGCCCACAAACATCCTCAGAGCAGAACGGAGGAAGACACAGGTGAAACAAATCAAACAGAACAATCAGGGGTGAATTTTCCATGTGGCCCAGTGTGGAGATTTCCTGGCGGGATTTCCATTAACATGAATGGGAGTTGTACCACTAAATCCCTACACACTGTGCAGAAAATGTGCCTCTAAGTGCTCGGCAGCATTATGCCTGATGGGACAAAAACACAAACTACCCAAACCAGGGGAAGTGCTCCTGGGGCCAAGATACCAAGATTCACGGCAGAAGGTGCCTCAAGTCCTAACTGTCCTGGGTGAGACAAAATGGACCCCCATGTGGCTTGACATAGTGTACTGGAAATAGAAGGGCTCTCCACTACCTGCCAGGCGATGCTTCTCGCTCCCCTCCACACAGACTTTGATTGTGAGTTGATCTGGTGTTCCACACAAATGGCCTGTGTTTGCTAAAATGATTTCCCTCCTGCTCTGATTACCTGAAATTTCAGTAAACCTTAACATTGCATCAGGCCCACTGGAACCAGAAACATAGGGGATGATAGTGCCTGATGTGGTTTTATGGCCTGTGCAAAGTAAATGTTGCAAAGGGCTCTTACCCTAGGATCAAAGAAAATAGTCAAGAAATCACTCAGTCTGCTTGCTTTCACAGAGCAATTTCCTTTCCATATCGTCTACAGGGTGGCTCTGAAACACAAGTCTGATCATGTTGCTTTCCTTCTCAAAAAATCTTCACTGTTCCCTTCTTCCTCTAAAATAAGGTTTGTGGCTCCCCACAAATTATCTTTCTCTCTCATCTGCTACTCTCCATGTATTATATTTTTCAAGTGTTTTTTTTTTTTTTTTATTTGCCATTTCTCTAAATGAAGTCACCTCTATGGACCTCACTCACACACCCAGAATAGCTCCCTCTCAGTGATCCCTCTCCTCTACCTACTTATCCTTCAAAGCCAAGTTCGTATACATCATCTTCTCTATTAAACATTTCTCATACTGACTTAACCAGTTACTTTGTCGTGCTATCTTTGAACCTGCCTTGTAGAATTCATTGAGTTCTGCTCTTAGATACTTGCATTTCTACTACATTTTGTTCTTTATCTTCCTGTTTCCTCAACTACATTGTAAGTGCCACCAACAAGTTCTTCAAACCTTTGTATTTCCCAAAACACTTTGTTCACACTGGATATTAATAAATATCTGTTAGAGGAGTAAAAGTTAGGAGAAGATCCCACACTGCTTCCTGCCTCAATGCCACTTTTTTTTTTCATCCTCTATAGGCCACGATGATGAAGATAACAAGTCATTACCAACACTCCTCTAATTGTTCTTCCCTATGAGCATCTATGTGATACCTCACATGTGTCAGGACACAGCAATGGCAATGCAGATGTGGGTAGAACACACTCCTTGCCCAGGAGCAGCTCACAGTCTAGATGGTAATGGAGTGATGGGTAGGTGCTAAGGAGCATCGCCGTGTGTGATAAAAATTGTTACAATAGGGTCCATCTTCATAGAAAGGCTGTGATGAGGGCCGTGTGACATCTTGGAAGTTCTCTCCTAAATGGGCAAGTGCCTAAGAAGCTGAGTGGAAGCATCAGGCAGCAGCATGCTCACCTAGGAGTCAACTTGTCAGGACACAGATGTGATTCTGAGTGAGGCAGTGTACCTTCCTTATGAGGCCACCTCTCCTTTTCTTCTCCATCCAGTTCCCTTACCTCTCCCTCCTCCCTCTCTTCCTCACACTGTTTTGCTCCAATTTGCAAGGTGATTAGTCTGTTAATCTTTGATAAACTTATCAAGTAAAGGTGCAACTGGCTTAAGTTTCCCCTGGAAAAGGTTAAAAGATGAAGCATGATTTCACAAAAAGAGTAACAGGCTTTGGAATCTGGCAACCCCCAATTTCCAGCTTTAGCATTTCTTATCTACATGACCTGGAACCAATTATTTCAATTCTCTGAGCTTCATTTTCCTCCTTGGGCAAGTTCCTTGAACTTTAAAAGCCCTCAGTTGCATCTTTTGTAAAATTCAGATATTAATACCTACCTGGTAGGGCTATTTTAAGGATTAGAAATGCTGTATAAAAGTGCTTAGGCAACACATAGTGGACACTCAAAGCATGGTGGTTATTAATAGTTGCCGAGATAAAATAACTTGTTCAAACACTTGTCTTGCTAGTGGTGAAAATGCAAGGCATGCTAACAGGCAAATAGTGGAAAGTTTGAGGGCCGAAAGCCACGAGTTCTCAGAGTGTCCTGCCAGCACCTGTGAGGTGGCCATCCATCCAACCCACAGGTCATGGGATAAATGGGGCGTTGTGAGTTCCCAGCTCTGCCAATGGTATTAGCATGGGAATCCGGGTAAATTGCTAATCTTCTTGCCTCAATTTCCTGCTGCTTAATATGTATCCTGAGATCGCCTCCCCTGACCGGGCGATTTTGACTAATGTACAATTGAGCTTGGAGCTCCTTGGTTATAGGGGAGCTATAAAAGCCAGAGGTATTACTATTCATTTCAAGGCTCCTGTATCTTCTGTGAGACTCAAAAAAAGTGGAGTTCTTTCCCCCACCCTCCTTGTAATATTTAGTTTCTTTGAGTTGCTTCATCAGAAGAAATACTGAGTTCTCCATTTCCTTGGCTCACTTTCCCACTGACGAGGGTGATGTTAACATCGAATCCTGAATCGCGGCTAAATCAATATTATAGCAGCTGCGAGAGAAGGGCACTAGCCCTAGAACACAAACACACTTTCTTTTCCAAGAAAGACTGTAGTTCCCCTAGTGTTAACTTCCCGTTGTTCCCCTCGATGCCTCCCCCACCGCCCTCCCCTCCTGCCACCAGCACGACCCAGATCACATTAGAGTCCCAGAGCTCAGGGAACAGTTCTCGTCTATCCGTCACCAAGGAGGCAGACGGGACAGGGGGAACAACAAGTCATTTGTACCCGATGAGGAGGACACTCCTGGGAAACAAACAGATGAGCCACCCCATGAATCTGAGCCATTCTCTGAGGTAAACAGAACTGCATGAGAAACCACCAATTATCTCCAGCATCGCCCTCACCTCTCTCACTGCCCTTCTGGCAGTCGGGTGGGGGACATGAAACTGTAGCTTGGACCAATATCTGATTCTGAGAAAGTTAACCCTCGCAAAGGTGATTTTCTTTTCCCTCATTCTCTTGGAGTTGAATAACTATCCATTTCTATTACCTTTTTGTCAATTAGATTTTTTATTGGAGGGGCATATTTTCATAGGAGAGTGACCAAAATAACTTTCAGAGTGTTCAGACTGGGAGTGCCAACTTTTAACTAACCAAATTAGTGCACAGCAAAGTGCAAGTGGGATATATAGTTCAAAACACTTTTAGAATCTTTTCTTAAAAGCAAAGCAAAGCAAAACAAAGTAAAAAAAAAACACAACACAACACAACAAAACAAAATAAAACAAAACAAAAAACAACAACACCCAGCCATTCCTGAGATAGTTGGAATATTGGTTCAATTCTCCAATAGCGTTCTAGGACACACAGTGGGGAATCAGAGGAGAGTCTGTTACCACACACCACTATAGTTTTTGTGTGAACACTATTATTACCTCCTAATTTCATCAATTGTAACAGTGACTATTAGGAAATACTAATGATTGCTAAAGAATTGGGTCTACAGGTCAGGCAGCTTGCCCTAGTGTTTAAAAAACACACACTGGGCAATGTCATTGTATAGAAAAATGATGTCTGTGATAGCAATAAGACAAAAAGTTAGAAGTGGTAGCTAAGGATTTAGGAGCAGGCTTTTAAGAAAGGCAAACTTAACTTGCCAAAGTGGGATAAAGCCCTATTTCTAGTTTTAAAATAGGTATTCTTTTTAAAAATATGAAATCCATGCTTACACTTTGCAAAATTTGAGCAACCATATTATAACTCAAGGGACTACTTTTATCCTATATTTCATTAGTTGTTCATCTAAAACATGCCATTGGAAAACCTGATGTGTTAAAGTTCCTTTTATTCAATGTGAACCTAAATTACTGTCCTAAAAAATCACTGATGCACCCACCCCAAGAGCATAACATGGAGCTAGTCCCTATGTCCAGTCTCCTAAGCCAAACAGATGACCCACTCCTCTTTGGGAGGTGCTGTCTCAGGTCTTCCCTGTCCCACAGTAAAAGAAAGGTTAGGAAATTAACCAGTTGAATTAATACTTAACAACAGAAAACAAGAAAGGAGCTATTTTATGGACAACGTCTTATGGAACAAGATGAGCTGCTCCTGTGTTCGTTTTGGAAAAGTCATTAATAATTACATGGTACCTCTGATTTCCTATCAGATATTAACACCAACAAGAAAACAAAAGGAGGAAGAATAAACTAACAGTTATTAGGCATCTCATGTATGTGAGGCCCTGGGCTTTGCGCGTACCATTTCACTTAATTTACACAACATTTAAATGAGGCATGCTTAAAGACAAGGAAACTGAGGCACAGAAAGGTTAGGTACTTTGTCTTCCATATGTTTTTGGAAAACTCTGAAAGCTAGAAACACTAACTAAAGGCATCATTTAGGATTTTTGCATTCCCTGATGATCCTTACAACCAACGATTGGAAAGGTCATCCTGTGGTTTTTCAGAGAATGGAATGTAAGTTCTTCTACAAACTCTCAAAATGTGGAGTGTTGGGAGATCTAAAGAGGCTGATCAGTTTGGAACATTTTTAATGTACGCAGAGCAGGGTTCCATGAAGGAGTGAATCACACTCAGTAGTACCTGCTCATTCATGTTCTTAGGTAAATCCTATGTCAAGAACAGGAAGATTTAGGGAAATGAATGCAGCAATCACTCTTAATAAGTTTCCGCCCATAGAGACACTGCAGAAGAGAGCGAGGAGGGCAAAATCTGAAATACTTCAGACCTGGAGTCAGGAAAATGGGGGTTAAGCCCATTGAGTCGCTGTGTGATCTCAGGCAAATCACTCCACTGCCCTGAGCCTCAGTTTTCTCATTTATGAAAAAGGGATTTGGGTCCTGAAAGGTTATTGCCAAGGTCCCCTCCGCTTTTTTTAAAAATTAATTTTGATTGACTTCAGAGAGGAAGGGAGAGGAAGAGAGAGATAGAAGCATTAATGACGAGAATCATTGATCAGCTGCCTCCTGCACACTCCCTACTGGAGATTGAGTTCGCAACCAGGCATATGCCCTGACCAAGAATTGAACCATGACCTCCTGGTTCATAGGTTGATGTTCAACTACTGAGCAACAATGTCTGGGCCCTTTCACTTTCAGGATTCCTCTTGAGAAGAAAAAGCCAAGTCCTGCTTTAGCTCTTTAGGCCACAATATTTTAGGGCAGAAGTTCTCAAACTTAAGTGTTCACCAGAAGTCACCTGCAGAGCCCGACCCTCCGAGTTTCTGAAACAATAGATTGGGGTGGGACCCCTGAATTTATGTTTCTAAGTTATCACGTGACACTGGTACTACTAGTCCAGGGATCACACTTTGAGGATCATTGATTTAAAACTTCAAGGCTTTTCAGTGCATTGTGGATGATATAAACACCTCTGCAGGTCAATTCACTTTCGGTGAACATAAAAGTGTTCTAAAACATATCAGACTAAATGACAAAGCTCAGGGAGACTCCTTTGATTGGGAAGAAACCTTTTCCTTTATCCTGATTTATAATTTAAGATTAGAATAGAGCATGTTTTCATTCAGTATATCTAAACTAATAAAAGCGAAATAGTAAAATTAACC
>PVJC01012558.1:0-39466 GCA_004026665.1 Murina feae | reverse complement strand
AAAGCATGACCCTGTTCAAGGCTTCCTTAAGCTTACAGGAAAAAGCAAAACTTTGTTGTTGAAGAATGATAAAAAAGTAATTATCAAGCAAAAACAATCTGAATTTATTGCATCATTATTACTTATTATCTTGACTTTATTGAGTCAATAGTTCCATCCTCAAGTTTACATACTTAAAAATATGTGGGTAAAGCCTTATTTAATAATAAACCTCTATTTTAATAATATGTTATTGTGCTTTTCTTGCTTAAACATTACCAATCACCTTATCAACTACTTTATTTTCATCTTATCTATAAAAGAAGACAGTGAGGAAGCCCTGGTGATATGCTTAATGGAACTGAGAAATAGATTTGTGAAATTATCCAATCTTATTGTTCAGTGACTGGAAAATAATCACTATCTGGTGTCTCATCGCTTATATGCTATTGAAATCCCATCCAGTTCCTAGAATTAGATTGATGACTGAAGGGAAGCCATGGGGTATAATGAAAAGATAAGGTGCTTTGGCATCAGAAATCATTTGGAATCAAATTCCAAATACACTACTTAAAAATGTCATGACAGTGGACAAAAACATTCTCTGAGCTTTCATTTCAACATCTCTAAAGTGAGAACATTGATGACGTGAGTCATAATCATGATCATGGTGATGACTGTAAGAGCTACACAAGAAAAATACATATATACATACAGAATGGTGTATTTTATATTAAATAAACTAAAACATTATGGAAATATTAGTTGTGATTATAATCAGTATAATTTTTACTTTGCTTTCTTTATGTTTGATTTATTCAGTTAGCTAATTGCCTAAAACAGAAAACAGAAAAAGCACTATCATATTTTGAGACCCTTGCATGAATCTACTTTTTCATTTAATGCAATCCTGGCATCTCAGGTTAGTTACAATTACCTACTCTGTCATGGGGGTTATTTCAGTTTGTTCGATCATTATAATTATAGTTCTTTTGTCTTTGAAAGAAACATAAGGAAGCAACCTTGATTTTCTTTATAATGGCAAAATTAGGGATGGGTGTAACACATTGTTTTCAGTTACCATATTGCTGCTTTTAAAAAGTAGGTTTCATTAACATTTTGTAGCACAATTTTAGAACTTAATACATATATTCAATATTCTATAGCATGTCAGTTTCTGAACATGTTATTTGGTCCTCATTGTAAATGAATTTTTCTGTTTCATTCTCTGGATTTTGTAAAGTATATACTATCTTAATACATGTACTGATTTTTTTTCTTATTTTTCTCTCTCCACATAACATGACTCTTATTTCTTCCTTTAGTCCCAGTTGAAAGAACGGGGCAAATAATAATGTAACTTCCATAGTTATTTTAACTGTGCCTGATTAAAGAGTTAGTTTGAATTTCACTTTAATTTGATCGTGTAGGTTGAGACACAAATTTAAAGCTTCACAAACATACTTTTGTACTTAATTTTTAATTCATTGCCTGGGTTTCTAATTAAATGTTCTCAGTACTCCATTTAAAGTACCCATTCCATGCCTTCCTCTTGATTAGTAGGAAAGAATCAATGAGAATTGATCCAATTTGTAGAACACAATTCTCATATTGATAGTAGTTTATATTCATTTGCTTCCCCTAATCTTTTATTAATGGTCATCTTCAAAATGTCAATTAATGTCAAAGTGCTGTACAGTGATAATGCAAATCTATAAAGAAACCAGTTAGACACATTACAGCAGGGAAGATGAAGAAGCTGTTCTTTTTAACATATATTTATATAACTGAATATGATAGAAAGGAAGGATAAAGATGTAAACTCAAATGTTTTGATCTGTGAATATCAAACCAATTAAAATTAAATAAGGGAAACAATTTAAGCAACCTACATTTTTCTCTCTCAGGCTTCTACTTTTCCACAGTGCAACACTGGATCCATAATATGATAAACCATTTAGAGAAATATGAGTTGAAGGGGAGTGAAATATGAGTCTTCATGCTACAAAAATAATATTACCTATTTTAATCATTTCACCAGTGAAAAGAAACATTATTGCTTAAATTTCAGCTGCACATTATAGAGAAACCTTTAGACCACCCAGACTTCATCCACCATCCTTTAAACTTCTTTGAGTGTTTTTCATAATAGATTGAGCAATTCTCAATATTGTGCATATTTGCTTTAGTTCTCTCAATATACTTTTTGGAACATTTGAAAGTAAGTTAAAGATAAATCACCCCTTAATTATTTTGCGTGTATATCCTAAGCACACATTTATTTTCTGTAGATTTTAAACTGGATATTAAAGCTTGTATGGATGCAGGGCAAGAATTGTTAGTATGAATGCTTCATAGGTGATATTGTATATTGTATTACACAATTGTCTTCACACTATTAATGATACTGAGTTTGATTACTGAGTTCAAGAAGTGACTGCCAGATCTATCTATACTAATAAAATCCTATGTGATCGTTACGCCCTCACACCGTAAGAATACATCCCCAGGAGGCTGCATACACAGCAGGCGCATGTGGGTGGGTGGGGACTTGACGCTGCATGTGCAGCGCAGAGGCGGGTGCAGTGGCTCCGTGCAGCAAGGCCCTGGATCCCAACTGTTCCACGAGGTGAGACAATCCATCAAGGAGCCCTGGGTGGGTGGGCAGGACCTATCTATTTGGGGAAATTGATCAGGGGATTCCTGTGCTGTGAGAGGGCACAGGCCAGGCACGAATTTCATACACTGGGCCTCTTGTCTATTATAAAACTACATTTTCCCCTTCGAAGTTAAGTGAATAAGTTTTGGAGTGATATTCCAGCACTGTGAAATATGCTGTTGCCTACAATTTTTCACCTACTAGATTTAATATCCATTGATAATGCTTGTCAAAAAGAATGATTTTATAGGGATTGCAATATAATGATTCTTGTAATTCAAAATTTCCATTATATTTTGGCATAGGGAAAACTCAGTAAAATTATTATTATACACATTAACAAATTTAAAATTTACCATTTAATTTACCACTACAGAAAGCTGCATCACCTTTCATCTAATCTAATAAAAGAGTAATATTGAAATTGACTGTTTCTCCAGGATGCCTAAGCCATGCCCACCAGCCAATCAGGTGGCAGTATGCAAATTAACCCAGCCAAGGTGGAGGCCGGCAGTCACGGCGCTAGAGTAAACAGGAGGCTTCTGTTGCACCAGGAGTAAACTGTCTGCCTAGGCTGTTTGGGCTTCTCCTGGCTCAGGCAACATGGTTGCAATTATAGAAGCCATGGAGCTGAAGCAAACAGCAGGCTTCTGTTGCACCAGCGATGGAAGAAACTGCCTGCTTCAGCCGGCTGGGCGCGTCTACTAAAGCAACATTCTTTCAATTATAGAAGCCATGGAGCTGAAGCCAACAGGAGGCTTTATTACTTGCCTAGACCTTAGCTTAAAGCAACAGTTTCAATTATAGAAGATAAATAACCCCCAGAAACCTGCTTCCAGCCAGTCTTCCTGGGACATTGGGTCAATGGGAGCTGAGGGCAGCCTGAAAGCCTGAAAACAACCCTCAGTCCATCACCCAGACTGGCAATACCCCAGTGGGGTGAGGGTCCACACTGGGGGGCTTGGCCAGCCTGCAAATAGCCATCAGCCCCACACCCAGGCTAGCCAGGTACCCCAGTAGGGACTCAAATCCTGAAGCAGCTGTGGGCAGCCTGAAAACGCCCCTCAGCTCCTCACCCAGGCTGCCTAGGCACTTCAGTAAGGACGTAAAACCTGAAGGGGCTGTGGGCAGCCTGAAAACGCCCCTCAGCCCATCACCCAGGCTGGCCACACCCCAATGGTGTGAGGGTCCATACTGGGGGGCTTGGCCAGCCTGAAAACAGCCATCAGCCCCTCACCCAGGCTGGCCAGGCATGCCAGCAGGTGGAAATCTCCAGAGGGGTCCAAGACTATGAGAGGGCACAGGCCAGGCTGAGGGACCTCCCGAGTGCACAAATTTTTGTGCACCAGGCCCCTAGTTGTTATTATATTTAAGGATACACTATTCTGAAAGACATACTTTCTATTGTAAAGGAACTATGAAACTTTATTCCTTTTTGTCATTGTTCTTACTAATATTAAATCTGTAAATGGCCATTAGAAGATGACCTACTATATATCATATATAAATGACATGTATATTATATGGCTATATAGCCATATTATATTATTATCTTATATACTATAGGTTTATGCTTGGAATACAACCCCCTTCAAAAATTAAAAATAAAACTGAGTACCAAAATCTACTGTAAACAATAAGCCTATAGGCTAGAATGCAGTTTTAATCTCAGACTCGAATATTTTACTGAATTTTAAACTATTAAAAATGTAACAGTAATGACTTTCTTAACTTTTAGGGGATATAGGAGAGGGATAGGTTAAAGGAGAAAATTATGAATTCAGTATTTAGTGAGAGAAGGTATGAGGTTTCTGGGAATCTTAATAAGCAGTGGAGATAAAATCTGGTTGTAAGTAGAGCATCTAATTAAGAAATATGAAAGTTGCATCATTTTATTAAATATAGTTGAAGTCATGAGCCTCAATGAAGATATCCACAGACAGCTTGTTGAACAGGAGGAAGAAGTCTGGAGTCCTATGAAAGAAAGGCAAGCATTCAAAGAGTGTTGGGAGGGAAGGGCCTTCATAAGTGAGATATTAGTTCTGTGTGATTCTAATTAGAATCTAAGGAACAGCTTTTAAACAAACCTAACATAAAATAGAGGACAATTATAAAATTGACACTGGGTGCCTTAAAAAGCAGCAAAGACAAATGGCCACTAAATTCAGAGGAATCAGTGTATCTGATGGAAGTTTGTTGTGAGAGTCCAGCTGACATAAAATCCAGAATATTTATGATTTAATGATTCAAGACATGTTTTATATGCTTTCATGGAGACAGAGAGTACAAAGCATTTGAATTAATGTACATCAAGTATTTTTTCTGACTATAATACAAATGCAATTTTTGTATTTCCAAATTGTTTCAGATGGAGAGCTGCATTTTTGGTTACCATTTCTTATTATCCTATAGGCAAAAGGATCTATGTAAGCATATGCAATGCTATAGATTCATTGGGAAGCGGTAGATGTACAAATGTGAAGCAGAGCACCTGACCCCTGGAATGCATGGTCTAACTGGGCCACAGGCGCACAGAACTCAGTGCCCCAGGCCAGTGCACTTCCAGATGAGATGGTGGCTTTTATCCATTACAGCCACACATACTTCAGCTCAGGCCTGGGCAGCCCTAAAGCACACTTGGAACATAAGAACACCTCCTGTAGGCATTGTAAGCACCTAAGCACTTACTCACTTCTTGTCACGTTATGCTTCATTCTATGACTCTCACAATCAATGCTATTTAACAAAAACTTTAAATAACTGTATTTTGGACTGTTTGATTTAGTTATCCAGCTTGCTTGTAGTGGGTCAGGCGATTGCCTCTGCTATAATTATCTTTTGACAGGAAGGAGGAGGTACAAAGAAGTGACTGAAGTTAGTAAAAATGGGACCTTTTGTTTCCCGTAGGTCCAGCATATTACTAATTAAAAGCAGTACAAGGTTGTGGGGGGAGGGATGGGGGTTATTGGGAGATGAGGACACATTTGTAATACCTTGACCAATAAATAAATAAATAAATAAATAAATAAATAAATAAATAAATAAAAGCAGTACAAGGTACATAGAATGCACTGTAAGATGGTAAGATTCATTGATCAAGGCAAAGTCTATCCTTTCCTGAGGCTAAGAAGGGGTCAGAAGGGTGCTGGGTGGGAACAGAAAGCAAACTTAGAAACTACTGAGGATGTTAGACATAAGTGAAAGTCTACTTTAAATAGATTTAGGTATCTCCTTTCAAATGTTAGGAACTTCCTTTCCTCATCTCCATGCTTTTGTGATAATATCCTCATCCTCAGGGAGGTCTCCATAACAAAAATGCATAACAAATATCCTCATCCTCAGGGAGGGTCTCCATAACAAAAATGCAGGTCTCCAGGGCTGTCACAAAATCTGGAGACATTCTGTGGACAAACTGATGTAGTTTGTATTGCGGATTTGGAAGGATTTTCGTTGTATTTTTAAGAGTGGTTAAAAATGTGGATATCAACGTTAAATGAATCATTCCTCATAAACTGAAAGTAATATTTCATTTGAAGTGGTATATTTGTTACTAAGAAAACATAGTCTAAAATTAAGGTGACCCTAAACACATTGTATGTTTTTCAGTTTTTTGTTGTTGTTTTTTGTTTGTTTGTTTTTAAAGAGGTTAAGTTTTTTTAAATAATTTTTTAAAAATATATTTTATTGATATTTTACAGAGAGGAAGGGAGAGGGATAGAGAGTTAGAAACATCGATGAGAGAGAAATATTGATCAGCTGCCTCCTGCGCACCCCCTACTGGGAATGTGCCCACAACCAAGGTACATGTCCTTGACTGGAATTGAACCTGGGACCCTGGAGTTTACAGGCTGATGCTCTATCCACTGAGCCAAACTGGTTAGGGCTGTCTTTCAATTTTTTAAATCTTTATTGTTGAAGTATGACATATGTCCTCCTTTTTTCCCCATTGATTCCTGCTAGCCCACCCCCCACCCCTGCCCCTGACCTTCACCACCCCATGACTTGTGTCTTGGGTTATGCGTGTATGCATATATGTTCTTTGGTTGATCTCAGCCACCACTCCCTTCTATTTGTGATTCCACAGTCTGTCCCATCATCCTTCTATGTCTCTGGATCTATTTTGTTCATTAGAATCCACATATGAGTGAGATCGTGTGATACTTATCTTTCTCTGACTGGCTTAGCATAATACTCTCCAGGTCCCTCCATGCCGTCCATTTTAAACCAAGATGGCAGGTAAGCAGGAAAGGTCCCTGTAGATGCCCTTTGACCCATTTGAACCAGCACCTTTCACTTACCTTCCTCCATCGACCTATTTCATTCAGTAAGCTTGCATGAAAACGTTACTTACTTTGTGGCAGACCCTTGGGCTAATACTGCCTCATAATACACAGAAATGCCAGTTTTACTTTCTCTCCTGTTGATGTGATTAAAACTCGGACCTAAACAACTTGTGCATACAAATGAGTTAACAGGCTAGAGGGGTAGAAAATGGACCGTTTCCTAATAACCCACTCCAAGAGTTGATTTTAAGGAGAAAATGACAACATCCATCTCTGGCAAGGCAAGGATGACCAAAGCAAGAATGGCACTTTCCCCTTTAGTCTTCACAGATCCGAATGTTTTCTTTCTTTCCTCTCCATCTCAGCCACATCAGGTTAATCATATGCCACCTTGGTGGGAGAGGAAGGCAGTGAGATCAAGGGAAGAAGCATGCTACATACAAAACCCAGGAAGTAGACTGATGTTAGATGTCTGAGCCTCTCTAAAAAAGTCATCCCCAAATCATTTCTAAAAGAAATTGAAATAGCAAGGGAAGGGAAGGGAAGGGAAGGGAAGGGAAGGGAAGGGAAGGGAAGGGAAGAGAAGGGACACAAAATTAATGACCCCTGTGATGTTTCTTAAGGGACATTCCCTGCGTGTACTCGCTGCCTCCCTCCAGGAGAAATCCTTTGCAGGTGCTATTTAAGGTGACAAAGAGGCTGCAGGGCACTACCACTTGAGTGACCTATGACTCTGTGATACTCGATTCAGGAGGTACACACTTGTGTCTGTCGGCCCATCAGCAACGGAGCGGAGTCTGCGCCCACATTTGTGGAACACGGGCAGATGTGATGCCGAGAGTGTCCAAGCACAAGCGAGGTTCGGTGGTGTGGCGGGGCTTCTCCTGCAATCCTGCACTGCTGCTCAGCTGCTGGGTACGCAGCGCCAGGCTTGCTGGGCTGAGCCTCAGCTCTGAGTCTGCCTCGGAAAATGAATGTGCAATTTGAAAAACAAAAGTTCAATTCTGTCACTCAAGGAAAATCACAATAGCTGGATGAAAATACTTATCTGGATGATGGCGATGTAGAATCCCAACAGTGTAGGATGGTTTTAAATATTCGAGCCGCAGTGTACAGTTCGGAGTCCTCGCTATTGCATGCTTTTCAGTAAACGTATCTCTGTCCTCCACGATGACAAATGTTGCTCGCTGACAGCGGCGATGCTGCTCCACCTTCTTCACTGTTGCTTGGGAAAAGTATGACACTTTAATCATTCGCCCTCTTCTTTGACAAGACCCTGTTTCTCCCCAGCCTCCCTCCACCCGTATGAGGTACAGTCCCTTGAGTCTGTAATTGGCAAGAGATGAAGCGATGATGGGGAGTGATCACAGTCAATAGCTTTGATTAACAATAAGGTGGGAAATTAGCAATGCTCGCATTCAGCCACCCTGCCCTCTCCCTCTCCCATATGCTCCCTCAGTCCGCGCCGGCGGCCTCACAGAGGGCAGTCCGAGCCCTTCCCAGCTGTGAAGTGCAGCAAAGGTGCAGGCAGAGCAAAGAATTAGGGAAATGAAGAAGCAGTCACTATACTCCAGGATGCTGAGACCTTCGCACAGCTTAGTGTGCCGCAGGAGGGGCGTGGAGGCGGTGTGCTGTGTGCTGTCCTTGTGTGTTTTGCTATCACATGTGGATTTACTTGTGTCTGGACATGCTGTGATCGAAATGGCAACCACTGTTACTACTGTGACCCCATCAGCAGCTCTGATGTTGTTTCTGACAGACCCTGAAGACCTAGAGAGGGCCACCGACAACGGAACGCCAAACCCCACCTCTGATAACGATGACAATTCGCTGGGCTACACAGGTAGAGTGTTTCCTTCCCAAATACTAACTGCCATTCCTCATGAAATCCCTCCACTTCCATCAATCATCAACCACCTGTATAAAATTATCGCATAACCCCGCTTCCAGCTAACAGCCCTACAACTTGTTCTCATTTCCTGGACTTCATTCTGTGGCTGGGAGGTCATTTTGCTAAAGTAAACATTTTGGGGGCAAAGAAATTTGACATGAAAACTGCATGCATCCTTGTTGTCTACTTTTGATATTAATGAACGTTTATTAGCCTGAAACTTTGATATTGCTAATGTGTTTAGAAGGATAATATTTCCTTGGAGATTTAATATTTGAATAACTTGCCACCAAGAGAAACAAAAGACTACTTGCAAATATTGGGTTGTTTAAAAGCCTGTATTGTTTGGTCTTATAGTCTTATGAACAGCAGAAAACAAACTCTTAACAAGTGTGATGCAAATCATAAGTGTCAACTTCTACCTCAGGATTGTGTTTGCATGGCTTAGTGTTGCCTCATCCACAAACTCCTTGATTGATGCATGCTTAACACCAGCATAAAAGTGCTGAATTGTTGGAAATGATAGATACTATGAATATATAAAAATGATGACCCTGATATATGTAAACGTTTCATATAGAATTTGTAAGTATAATTATAAGTATAATTGCATGTTACATACCTAACTCAGAGGCAATTTGACTAAAACTTCAGATAAAAGCAAAATTGAATACATCACTCATAGCCCATTAAATTAGATAATGATGCGAGATGGTCTTATAGTATTAGCAGCTGTTTATTATTTTCTCTTTATCAGTTCTTATTGACACAGTTCTCCATAAACTTTTCTAGTTGTGGTCTGTAAAGGTTGTGTGTGTGTGTGTGTGTGTGTGTGTTGGGGTAACTGGAAATAGAGATAATGGAGAATTCTTTTATATCGTTGCAATCTTACAGATGACTGTGTTAAACAGAGAATAATTCAATAGACACATTTCATTTTGTATAAAGTAATAAATTTGTACTTTAGAAGCATCCTCACTGTCTTTATCAATAGAATTTTCAACAATATCGCCCCTCATCTACATAATTTTGGGTTTTAAATATTTGGAATATAAGATAAAATTGACAACACCTTTATAAGCAACTGTAACATTTATTACATTTATTTTAGTGTTATAGGTATCTTATTCTCATTTTACTCCTATCTTTCAACCTAAGAACTAAGATTAAAGGGTTAACAAACCAAAGCCCATGGGTGGTGAGACAGTGGAGTTGGTAGGAACTTAGCCAGAACCAGAGTTGTAAATGTTATTTCTTAGTACTGTAAATACAAAGACAGTTCATATTTGTGAAAAGAAGAACCCGAGGTCTTGTTCTCTCTCCTGGGTCTCCCCATTCACCAGTGCATCCCTGTTCTATTCCCCTGTGCTCACACAGTCCAAACAACTACATTGTTTATATATACTAATAGCATTTGCTCTTTGTCTTTTATGGATTTCCTGAAAATTACATGTAACCAACACATAAATCATGTTGGAGCATTGAATTAAGCGAACTTTAAAAAATCCACAATGCATTTAAAATTAAATGTACCAATTTTTGAATTTTTCATTCATATTTCTTTTTCTCCTTCAGGTTATTTAATAGTCAGACTTCTGCCATTAAACATATTATTAGATGAATTAAGACAAGATGATAAACTGATAAAAGTATTTTTATATTCTACAAGGAAACTAATTAAAACATCACATTTAGTGCAAAATGACTGAAAAACAATCTTCTGAACAATTTTGTTCCAGAGACTGTAACTATAACACCCTAGTTCCTAAGGAAATGTATTCTATTTTGTTTCAGTAAATTCTTATTTATTCCGGAATCTCTGTTCTACTCTATGAAGTAAGCATGCTATTTGTCTCTTTCATTTGCACATTGACTATTTGTTCATTAAAAACTCCATTGGAAGTAATGAAAAATTTAATTAGGAAAATGTTTTTTGTCTGCTTGATAACAACTATAAAGGAAGATCTCAGCTCTGTAGTGGAAATACATAAAGTATTACTTGGACCTATCAGCAAATTTCTTTCTTTTGTGTGCATGTGTACAAGTGTGTGAGAGAGAGAGAATTTACTGTGATCACATGTAATTGAGTTGATAGAGTCCTTGTATTATATAAGAGGCCATTTGGTTTAGAGGGAAGTGAGATGGCCTATCAGCTCAGGAACATTTTTACATATTTAATGTAAATTGTTTATCATTAAATATGTCTAGGCTTTAGTATCTCTGGATATAGCAGCAAGAACATTGTTAGAAATAAAATATAAATATAAAGCACCTTAGAGAATATACAAAGCAGTTGCCAAATAAATCATTGATATGAGTTAGTTGCAAGATTAATTTCCATGAAAGGTAAAATAGTAAATAGATCATCTACATGTTTTATGCACCATCTCAAAATGACTGTGCAAATTATAGATACTGGATTTTTTTTAGTACATGTTGCTTTATTTAATTGAGCTGATTTGTGAGACTTTTCTTTCTCCCTCTCATATTCATATATATATATATAAATATATATATTATATATATATATATATATATATATATATATATATATTTCTCCCTCTCATATTCATATATATGAGACTTCCCGGAGGAACCTACAATTCTGGAAAATATATTTTGAGGAACATGAAACAGTCTAAAAGAAGATCACTAGTCCACTAAAATTCACATTCACACATCTCCAATTCTCCTTTTTTTGGTCACTCCATAGAGTATAATTTTCACGGCAAGCTAATTTGTCACTACAGTATCTGCTTTGCTACTCAACCACTTTTGGAACCTTCACTCTCAAATTGACACATCAAACTAGAATCCATGGATCTCATATCATACACAAGAATTTATTTTTTATTAATGATCTATTCAACAAATGATCAACTTGTATTGAAAACACTTGCTTCATTAAGCCTATATCCTACTTATCTTAATTGTTTAAAGGATTTAATTGAGAGGCGCGGGGGGCGGGGGGGGGGCGTATTATAGAGTTCAGGATAGAAGCCTATAGCGATTCCTTTTCTTCTTACCATCTCCAGCTACAATACTATGAAGCCATGTAAAATTTGAAAACATTTTGGTCTCTCTCCTTCTAATCAATGAGCAATTTCTAAGGTGGCACTGTGGTGTGTTATTAAAGTGGACTTGTGCATTATTTACAGGAAAGTAACCCATTTCCTGTTTATCCAAGCATGTCATAAATATTGGGAATTATTTAACAGTTCACACTACATAGTCTTTATTGCACGAACAAGTAAGATGAGGTTTTAAATCAGCACTCTGGGGTCAGACACACATCCCAAAGAGGTCAAATATGTAATAATCAATGTTTTTTAAAGGCATCTCTGAAAATGGTACATTATCTATTGACTTCTGGAAGTGCATATGGTCTTTTACAGATATGAAGAAATTAAGTAATATGTCTAAGAATATATAAAATGTCTGACATACATACACAATCCATGCAGAGCTTTAGATAGTGACACAAAATTTAAAGAGAAGTTTGTTAATACATAAAAATTTGGGAAATAAATGGGAGTTAATAACAACTTAATAACATTTTAAGTCTTTATTAGAGAACATCAATTATTAATTAGAAAATAAATTAACTTTATTTCATTTTCTGAGCACCAGAAAAGTCCCTAAATTTGATTTGTAATGTCTAAAATATATTCTTTGTTCTCATTTCTGTAAGAAAATATGTCACAGCTTCACTGTTCTGTCTTAAGGATTCGTATCTTATATTTACAATAGCATATTGGAAGAATAGCTAAATGGAGACTTAAACACTTCAACACCAAACAACTATCAGTGACATTTGTAAGTTCAAGTAAAAATCTAGTCTAGAAATTCCAGAATAATTTTTAGTGAGGATTATGAAGTCTGTTAAAAATTAATACTACCTCTAAATAGTTTGAATAGAATTTTGTTTAGAGGAAAACAAAATACTGTACATGCACTCTTATAAAATAAATATTCTGGATAAAATAGTATGTTTGCCCTTGGCAAACAGATAGCAACCCCCAAACTGAAATTTGCCTCATGTTTTGAAACCTCGACAGGTAACTGTTACTTGATGGTGATATTGATCCTTTAGTCACTCTACATGCTTAATTGAATAGCTTCATAATTAAAATAAAACAGAAAGCCCGTTTTTTAAATTATAATACATCACTAATTATATTATTGATACTAATATTAATATCTAGTATTCATTATCACTTTATGAATTCAGTGAAGTTTTCTAAACACCTTACATTCAGTAACTCATTTAATCCTCATTAAAAAATCACTCAGAAGATGCTGTTGCTAATACTGGCAGTGCCTGATGTCTATTTCAACATCATAGATGATAAATAGTCCAACATTTTCTAACTTTACAGAGTTTTCAATTTAAAAGTGGTTGTATCTATGAGCTACATTTGAACATGTCGTTAAAAATTAAATAAGCTAGCCATACTCCTTCTGTACAACAGCCCAGTTCTGGTCACCAATATTTTAGGTCTTTGCTCATTCTTATCCAAGATTCATTATTATCACTATGACTAATGCACATGTATTTTAAGTCAAGTATTGCCAAAATCTTTCATCTCTATAATAATAAAATTGTAATATGCAAATTGACCAAGTGACCAAACCACAGAATGACCATCTGGACGACAATGCTATGACACCCACTGGCACCAGGCCAGCCAGGGTGGGTGCAATGCAATTGATCAGGTGCACGGTCATCACCCCATGATTGCCAGCAGAAGGAGGCCCAGGCCACTGGCTGGTGTGGTGATCAATCAATCAGGGAGCATTATGATCACCCCAAAGAGGGAGGCCTCTGCAGGGGCAATCCATTATGGAACCCCAGCCAGGTGGGTGGAGCCTACCTCTTTGGGGCAATCTACGGTGGGGCTTCTGGACTGTGAGAGGAGCCCACAGTGCATGAATTTTGTGCACCAGGCCTCTAGTTTTCATAATAATTAAAAAATAGAGAGTAAACATGCCCAACTCTGTCTTCCTGAAGTTTAAGGGATATGGGATATAGAAGCTTCACCTGGACTTGATTATTAAAAAGTAAGTTGAACTTTAATGACAATGCTATTCTATGAAGAACAATCTAAATCAGTTTATCTCAGTTATCTAAAAGATAAGGTAAGTTTTGTGTTGTCTTTATATTATTGACAATCATTAGATTTCTAGAATTTTTCATGAACACCTTGGAAACGAAATATTCCTGCACTACTTTAGATCCCTTCTGTGGTTCGATGCAAAGTGTCCTCCCACTTGTTTTTAAATAATCATCACTTCTATTTAATTTAGGACATAATATACTTTTTAGATAAATGGGTAATGCTAAGTTATAACCCTATTTAAATACCCATAGGGTATTTTATTTTTAATGAAGATGGTTTCTAAAAATAATAAAACTAGATTGACTAATAATAATACAATATCAAAATTAGAATAAAATACAGTTCGTGTCTCTCATTCACTGCTTTGGCATTAAAGATGTTACAAAGAACACAGCCGAGTGCCTCAGTTGGTGCCTTCATCCCATAAGCCAAAAAGATTGCAGGTTCAATTCCCAATCAGGGCATATACCTAGGTTCCATCCCCAGTCAGGGTGTACGGGAGGCAACTGATAGATATTTCTCTTTCACATTGATCTCTCTCTCTCTCCCTCCCTCCCTCCCTCCCTTCCTCTCTTTCTTAAAATCAATAAACATATCCTCAGGTGAGGATATTTTTTAAAAAGATAAAGATACATACTTAGACTACCACCAAATATGCCAACGTTTACAAAAAGGACTTTCTCTGACCATACAAATTTTATTATTTAACTACTGACATGATTTAACTTAAGTTCAAACTAGAACTTGCTACAGTATTTCTCCTACTGTAGCAAGTTCTAGTTTTCTCAAGGCCTTTCCCCTGACTTTTCTGGAAATAAAATTCTAACCTTTAAAGTAAAAAAAATGTTAACCTCATAAATATATGTACCAGGTTGGCTTTCCATTTTCAAGCTGAGCAAACACGTGCATTAGAGGTGTATTAATGTTATTAAAGCAAAAGACAATCTAACTTAATATCATGAGAAATTGTGACCTTTCCATGCAGTGTTTGATTTAGAAAACAGGGATTTTTACATTTTTTAAATTCAAATACCATTCTGAACACTCATGGTGCAAGAACATTCAAATAATAAACAAAAAAGGAACAGATGTTAAAGATTGGTCTTCAAACATTATGCCAATGACACTAGGCTTGCCTGTGATCTCACCAACATAAAACCACATCTACTCCTCAGTGGCTGCCAAACCATCCAGCAGAGCTTCCTTAACTGTGAGCTGTTGGAAGCTAGGAGTTTGAGCACCATTGATGATATTTCAAAGCTCTGAATAGCTTTCGGGACCTCAGCAGGGGAGGTGGAATCAGTTCACTTTTGGCATAGTGCCAAAATATGGCCAATCTAGGCTTAAGTCACAGCAGTGTTTATCATTACAGGGGATGGAAGGTTCTTAGAAAGAAATAGCTCATCCAAGTGAGGTATGTTTCCTCCATTATCCAAAGATACCCAACAAGCAGACAAATCGATGAAAAATGTAGGTGAAGGAGCAGTCACTTACCTTTCACTTTGGCAAGAATATATGACATGATGGGACCCTGCCAAATTTAGGCATATCCTTAACTTTGTATGGGATTTATCTCCCATCCTCTCAATGGTTATGCCTTTAAGATGCATATAAAGCAGTAGTTCTCAACCTTCTGGCCCTTTAAATACAGTTCCTCATGTTGTGACCCAACCATAAAGTTATTTTCGTTGCTACTTCATAACTGTAATGTTGCTACTGTTATGAATCATAATGTAAATATCTGATATGCAGGATGGTCTTAGGCAGCCTCTGTGAAAGGGTCATTCAACCGCCAAAGGGATCGTGACCCACAGGTTGAAAACTGCTGAAAACAGCTGCTTAGTGCTCACCAAAACCTATGAGCATGCTTTCAACAATCTAGTGGACCAGAATGTTGACTTGGCAATAAGATAAAATCCCATAGGAACAAAGATGGAGAGGTGATATGACCCTTAGGTAAGATGGTAATTATGTACCGCCATACCTACCAAATGAATGCAAGATCATTCTGGTATCATTTGTTTACTGCAATGAAAAGAATGCATTTTCCAGAGCAGTAGCTGCTTCTGTCCTATGCAGAATCTCTGTTGATTTTCTCTCTAGTAAGGAGACAATATCTGGAAGAATCTTTAGCATTTAAATCTACACTGATTAAGTTTATGGTAATCATTATCATTCTCCAAGATCTATCTCTCTTCTGCACAGGCCAAAAAGGTAAGTTTAATGGAGATAAGATAAGGACAAACACCCACTGCATGCTCCAAGTCCTAGAAATTGGCACTGATTGACTCATGTTTTCACAGAGATATGGTATTCATATGATTTTTTAAACTTTATGTAGAGTGGCAAGTCTAAGCATTTTCTATTGTTAAAAAAGAGTCCTTGTTCAGCAGGTCTTGGAGACAATGTGTTCTTCTGTCAATTGTTGATTCAACTATGCATTAAAAAACTGGGAAAGTTATCACAAGATGGGTTTCTAGGCACAGTGACAGGTGTGCTTAGGATAAAACTATCATTTTACTGATGAAATACAGTAGTATTCCTGATGTTTAAGTATTAGCAATATAAAATATTCTGCATTTCCCTTGCTTATAATCAGATATCTTGGTAAGCAAGCTTCCTTTAGGGAAGTGCAGAAATAAAGTTATCTACTCTAATAAAAGAGTAATATGCAAATTAACCATCACTCTGAGACACCTAAGCCACGCCCACCAGCCAAGCCACGCCTCCAGCCAATCAGAGCAGCTGTATGCAAATTAACCCAGCCAAGATGGAGGATGGCAGCCATGGAGCTAGAACAAACAGGAGACTGCTGTTGCAACTGCCTGCCTAGGCTGGCTAGGCCTCTGCTCAAGCAACAATGTTTCAATTATAGAAGCCACGGAGCTGAAGCAAACAGGAGGCTTCATTACCTTCCTAGGCCTCCGCGCAAGGTAACAAAGTTTAAATTATAGAAGATAAATAAACCCCAGAAACCTGATTCCAGCCAGCCTCGCTGGGACCTTGGGTCAATATGAGCTGTGGGCAGCCTGAAAATGGCCCTCATTCCCTCACCCAGGCTGTCCAGGAACCTCAGTAGGGACCCAAATTCTGGAGGAACTGTGGGCAGCCTGAAAATGGCCCTCAGCCTCTCACTCAGGCTGGCCACACCCCCATGGGGTGAGGGTCCCCACTGAAGGGTTTGGCCAGCCTGCACACAGCCATCAGCCCCTCATCCAGGCTGGCCAGGCACACCAGCAGGTGGACATCCCCCAAGGGGTCCCAGACTGCGAGAGGGCACAGGCTGGGCTGAGGGACCCCTGAGTGCACAAATTTTTGTGCACTGGGCCCCTAGTAGTACATAAGTATGATGGTATCACATGACCCTTTTTCACAACTACCTGGTCTCTTCTTCACTGATAGGGCTTCCAGCCTCTGCACTGAACAAGGGCTTATGATCTAGCAATTGGGTGGGACCATGACTCTCTAACACATGATTCAAGTCAGACATTTTTATATATAATTTACAACTCAATTACACTTTGGTAACTTCACAAGAATTTCAGTCCTAGGGAGTTATGTGTGATCTGTAAACCACAGCAAAATATCCTTGGGAAATCACTGACTACTGTAAAAACCATGCTCACTCTGTCTCTGTAGTTAACATTACCATTTGGTCCTGGCCATTCCATGACCCTATTGTCCATGCTGAAATTAGGGGCTAATTACAGTGGCAATGCTTCCTAACTCATCCCTAGCCTACAGAAAACAAATGCTAAAATGCTTTTTAAAAATGCAGCCTCCTTAAAAGATACTCCTCTTTTGAGTGTAGTATGGAGTGCCTTGTTAAAGGGTCGACCTTCAGCTTTCAGGAGATAAAGTTGGAGAGTGGGTAAGTGTGTCACAAATGACAAATCCACTCAAATATCTGCATCCCTCTAAGTCATCACTGCCTAATAAAGATATAAATGCATGCCCCAAAAGCAAGCCACAAGTATACAGTACTTTTAAATTTTCTGGGAGTCATATTTTAAAACATAGTAAATTGTTTATAAAATATACTTTGTTTAACCTAATATAGACCAGATAATATTATTTCAATATGCAATCAATATAAAAACTATGACTGAGACACTGCACTTTTTTGCACTGTTTTATACTTGAAGAACACTTGAAGTCACATGTCAAATGCTTGATAGCCACATGAATTCTCCCTCTCCATTGTGCCAAAAAATTTCTGGCATCTAAACCTTTTTTTACTAAAATGTAATTTCAGTCTGTTTCTGTCAATACCAACATAGCTAGAACCATTTACTTCCAGCTGCTCAAACGAGCCCTTTGATTCCAGAATCTCATTAAATCCAATCATGTTCAACACAGCCACTTTTAATTCACTCTTGTTCTTTTCTGGTCTATCTCATTTAAAATCATAGCCATAGGTACTCCCCAGGTTTCTGTTGATATGAATTGGCAAAATCTATTAAGCCTTGTCTTCCTGGGTTGGGTGTTGTAGCCATGATATTTTGAGATATGAATGTCATCTTTGCTGTGGAGGTGATTAGGAGTAAGAGGCAAATGTGTATCCTTTAACATGATAACTACCTCAAGGTCTCAGGGCAAGGCAGTTCTAGCATCATCTGATGGGAAGAACGAACTCTACCTTCTGTCAAAGAAAGATCAGTGAAATTGAGGGAACTCCAGTATTCAGACTTATCTGAGCCTATCCACATATTCCATTCCAATTTTCAGATTTCTGAATTTTCCCTGGTCAGTGCTCTAAATTTTTACTCAAGATGCCCCAGTTCAGCATTGTTGGCTCATCTGATCAACTACAATAGCCCTGGGGCTACCAGTATAAATCAAAAGAGAATCTCGGTGCCCCTGAATGTGCCTTGAGCCAAGAATGTAAAATGCAGGGTATATCACTTCTCTAAGTGACTCAGTGCAATCAGCAGCAGGCGGCCCACCCACGGAGTTCTTGTATTCTTTATTAATGTCATAATAACCTACTGCAGGAGCTCTTCAGACCACCAAAGCTTTACCTCAATTGGCACTCCATTATCCATGACCACAGGTGATACATCATGGCACCCTTTTGTCACTTTACAGGACAAACAGCTAGGGTCTCATTTCCAAACTGCATGCATATTTCACTCACTTTAAATCAAGCAAGTGAATTAACTAATTCCAGATTCTCACCCTAGAGGTCCCTGGCTCACAGCTAGTGTCCACTGCTGGAGTTGAAGAAATCACAAATAACTCTAGCTATTTTAATAAGAAAGGGATATAACACAGGCAATTGGGTGCTTACAAAATCATTGGAAGTAGAAGAGAAGCTAGGCCTCGAAATATAATCCATGGGATAAAAATCAACCCATGCAGTTCATCAGAGAAGCTGTTATGTCTCACTTAATCAAGAAACAGGATAGCAAGAAGCAACATGGGAATGAAAATGCTTTCTATTTTGGCTTCAAGTCTGTCAGTGAGCTAATAACGTTAGTATTTCGGAAAGTGTAAAATGTACCCACTTTACATTCACTGTGACAACTTACATCTAGTGGGCACTTAGCACTGTTTATTTGACATTATTTCATATAATCCTTATGACAACCTTGAAAACAGGGTTTTATTATCTCTATTCTATAGATGAGTAAACTAGGTCAGAGAAAGATTAACATCACTTTTGTTTTGTTTGGTTTTTGTTTTTTACTTGCCACAAGTATCAAATCCCTGAAATCTAGCTTCTATGCTTAGTTGCTTCCAAAACCAAGGGAGGGGTTATCTGTAAGTTTCATGTATTATTAATAGTTGCAAAGTCAGCATGTATAAGCTTTCAAATTACCACAGTTATCCAATTAACCCACGGTTTCTTATATGGCTTTCAGTGCTTCTCCTCAGGAGCAGGCTAATGAATTTTGGTAAAAATGATTATACAAGTGGGAAACAAAGGTCATGACAAAAGTGGAACACTTCATAATAAGTATTGCATAAAGGCACTTTATTTCCCCAAAGTCAATTTTAAAGACTCAAGTCTCTGCAGCAGCCTCGTCAATTTTAATATTAGTGCTATTCAGTTAGTTCTAATAAAAATTTTAAAAACTAATAATAATGATATATCAATTTCTTAAGTATAATACTTTAATTTTACAGATGAAATAAGAAATACATATGTAGTAAAAATATGAAAACACTCATGGAAAAGGTTATACCCACTTCAAGATGCTTGTTAGCTTTGGGAAGGTGAGGATTAGAAAGGTAGTGTACAGCTGTGAAAATAACTAAAATTTTTGTTCCTATTTAAAAAGAGGATGTAATACAAATATGGCAAAATCTACTGATTATTTATATTATGTGTGAGTGTCTATTTTATTTGTGTAGATTTTTATGTGTGAAATATTTTCTAATTTAAGATTAAAGAATCTTAAGAAATTAACATTATTTTAAAGAATTATTATAGTTCTATTTGATTTTATTACATAATACAGCATACTTTTTCATGTTTTATGTTAGCATCTACATTTTTAAAATGATATACAATAGGATTTTGAAAAAGCACCCTAAGTCAACACAGCAGTGTCAAAATAAAACCAAAACAAAGAAGAAAAGAACTGCTGTCCAAGACTTCAATCTTATAGAATATACTATTGATGTGTTGGGATGTTAATGTCATTCAGGTTATATATGACCTCAGTTTTTAAACATCTAATTTAGAAACAGATTCCTTATTTTTAAAAAAGAGAGAAAATGAAACAATAAAAGAGACACTATGATGTACCTTAACATAAGGGATATGAAGACCTATGTAAAGTACTATGTCATTCAATTATTCAATTTATACTTCAATACATACAGCACATACTCGTTTGTTATGAGTAAGTATGTTTCTTCATCATATTTTTTCAAATGCAATTTAGATGCTCTTAATTTAAAAAGAACCAGTGGAGACACACAAGTCTTTTATGAAATTACCATTTCTAGAACAGGGGTTTGCCACAGAAACACTAATTTGTGAAAAACTTTGAAAGAGAAACTATTCACAATTTAACCAAGATGTTACTCTAACCAGAGACAGAACACCCTTACTCACCACAGCTTTTTACATTATTGTATGTTTACTTTTAACTTATTTATATTTTATCAATTTCATTCTTAAATTTTAAGTAATGATAGTAGTTATACAAAAATAAAACTTGTATAAGGAGAAATTCAGAATTGTACCCAATAATTAATTACTATATTATCTTTATAATAAGTAAAATGCCATAAAGAGAAGCTTCTGAAAACAAATTCTGTGATTACTACCTTATTATAATCCAATAAATTTCTCTAGATCTTAAGTGGAAATGTTAGAATGGTCGTATTAAGTCTGTAAAAGTTGTTGAACAGATGTTAGGATTCTGTTATTGCTGTAGAAAAGTGACTGATTAAACAGGGCAATGCTGAGAAAAAGTAAAAATAAGGCCAACTTTCTACTACTTGAATACATTTTTTATGTAAGTAGATAAAACTTTCCATTATTTATTCTTCCTTACACAAATTAGACATCTATATAGATGTATCTTTAAGTATTTTCTATGCACCAAAGAGAAAAAAGATAATCGATAAAAACTAATGATTGTTTTTTTAACATTCTTACCAGATTCACTTAAATTTGCTCTGCAGGCAATCATCACAATTATCCAAATAAAATAAAAACAATGTCAGGGATTAGTTAAAAAGAACATTAAATAAGAGGCCTGGATGTATTTTTGGTATTGATGGAGCATTATAAAATATTTAATAAGGAATAAGTTACTTTGCCTTTCACATGGACTCCTGTATTCTACTGCAACTAAAACAATTTGTTTTTTGTCAAATTCAAGGGAAAATTTTATTCTCTAAATTTAAAATTGCTTTGAATCTTTATTTAAGCCAAATGATAATTTTAAAAAGAATATATATATATATATATATATATATATATATATATATATATACACACACACACACTAGAGGCCCAGTGCACAAAAATTTGTGTACTCAGGGGGAGCCTTCAGCCCAGCCTGTGCCTTCTCACAGTCTGGGACTCCTCGGAGGATGTCCACCTGCTGGCTTAGGACCACTCCCTGGGCGAACGGGCCTAAGCTGACAGTTAGACATCACTCTGGCAGCCTGGGAGCCTCGGGGGATGTCCACTTGCCAGCAGGGAATAGGCCTAAGCTGCAGTCGGACATCCTTAGCCCTGCTGAGGAGGCAGGAGAGGCTCCCACCACCATTGCTGTACTGGCAGCCATCTGTACTGCCTTTGGCTGAGCAGAGCTCCCCCTGTGGGAGTGAACACTGACCACCAGGGGTAGCTCCAGCATTGAGCATCTGACCCCTGGTGGTCAGTGTGTGTCATAGTGACCAGTCATTTTCAATGGTTCTGCTGTCAGGGTCAATTTGCATATTACCCTTTTATTATATAGGATAGAGGTCTGGTGCATGGGTGGTGGTCTGCTGGTTTGCCCTGAAGGGTGTCCCGGATCAGGGTGGGGGTCCCTGCTGGGCTGCCTGGCCATTCTGGGTGAGGGGCTGAGGGCCATTTTCAGGCTGGCCACAATCCCTTCAGGGAGGGAGGTCCTGCTGGGGTGCCTGGCCAGCCTGGGTGAATGGCTGATGACTGTTTGCAGGCTGGCCACAGTCCCTTCAGGGTGGGGGCGCCTGCTGGGGTGCCTGGCCAGTCTGGATGAGGGGCTGATGGCTGTTTTCAGGCTGGCCATGGCCCCCAGCGACCAAAGCTCCCAGCGAGGCTGGCTGGAAGCAGGTATCTGGGGTTTATTTATCCTCTATAATTGAAACTTTGTTGCCTTGAGCGGAGGCCACACCCTGCCTAGGCAGGCAGCTTCCTCTAACTCCAGGGCAACAAAGTCTCCTGTTTGCTCTAGCTCAGTGGTTGATGCCTGCCATCTTGGTTGGGTTAATTTGCATATAGTCATTCTGATTGGCTGGTGGGCATCGCTTGGGATGTAGCAGAGTGATGCAATTAGCATATTACTCTTTTATTAGATTGTATACACACACATATATATATGTATGTATATAAAGCCAGCAACCAGAATGCCAGAACATCTGGAATGACTGGTTGCTATGACACCCACTGTGGCCTAACCAACTGGCCTGATCTGGTGCTGGGCCAGCCAGCCAACCTCCTATGTCCCCTGCCCCCGCTGGCCTGGCTCCATCAGCCCCCATCTGGGTGGGCCAGCTGGACCCCAGCAGTGCATGAATTAATGCACCAGGCCTCTAGTCATATATAAAAGTACACATTGTACTACAATATGTAAATTAAGTTTCATTTATTTAAGCAACTCAAGAGTGTCAACCAATTTCTAAAAATTACTTATATTGAAGTCATAATCCTATCTAATAAGAATAATATGCAAATTAGGCATCACTCCATCACAAAGATGGCTTCCCCCATAGCCACAAGATGGTGGCACCCAGTCTGGCTCAGCCCCACCACTGAAGTGGTCAGGCCTGTTAGCCAGGAAAGTGGTGGGGGAGGCGGTGGGCTAAAGGGTGGAACAGGCGATCCAAGGCGGGTGGGGGTCCCTGCCCAGGCCAGAGGCCTTTGCCAGAGGTCTCAGGCATGGGTAGGGTAGAGCCAGTGATTGGAGGAGGCAGGGGCAGAGCCGGTGATCAGAGGGGTATGAGGGTGCCCTACCCAGACATAAGGCCTGGGCCAGAGGCTTCAGTCATGGGCAGGGGCAAGATCAGAAATCAGAGGGGTTTGGGCTGGCAAAGAAAGGGTCTGAGGGTCCCCTGCCCAGGCCAGCAGCCTCAGCTAGAGGTTACAGGCCTGGGAAGGGGTGGAGCTGGGATTGGAGGGGCAGGGATGGAGCCAGTGATTGGAGTGAACTACAGAGGAAATACCTTTTCTTACCACTCATTGGCTAACCTCCCTGTATGCCACTGGTAATATTCTTAGTAACCTGGGTAATAAGAATCCCTAAAGGAGATCTAGGGTTTTTCCACCATACTCCTGGAGAAAAAAAATGAAGGTCCACTGCTAAAGGGCTAAGAAATGTCATATCCTGCCCTAGCTGATTGGCTCAGTGCATAATGTCTCAGCCGTCTGACTACAGGGTCACGGTTCAATTCTGACCAAGGGCATGTACCTAGGTTGCAGGCTTCTCCCTGGCCAGGGCCCAGGTCAGGGCATATGCAGGAGGCAACCAATCAAAGTGTTCCTCTCACTTGGATGTTTCTCTCTGTTTTTCTCTTCTCTTCCACATTCTCTAAAAATCAATGGAAACATATCCTCAGGTGAGGATAAAATAAAAAGAAAGAAAGAAATGTCATATCCTATGAAAGACACATCTTGAAAATGCCTAGAGAAAGTTGTCATTTCTTCATGGTGAAGGAACTGGAGTCCGTGTTGATGAAAACACCTTGGTGGCTGTGGTGACTGGCAGTGGCTACAACAGCGGGGTGATGGGGCTGGTGGCTTCCCCTGATTAGCCTGGTCACCTCCCACAAAGGGAGGCCAGACTGTGACTTAGGCCCACTCCCCAAGGGGAGCAGGGAGGGAGCCTAAGCTGCCAGTAGGACACCACCTGAGGTCTCCCAATATGTGAGAGGTGGCAGGCTGGGCTGAGGAAACCACACACCCCTCCAGTGCACAATTTTCGTGCACTGAGCCCCTAGTGTTTATATAAATAACTAGAGGCCTGGTGCAGAAAACTCATACACAGGTAGGGTCCCTAGGCCTGGCTGGCGATCAGGGCTGATCAGGTTTCCTGCCTCCCCACCTTCCCACCTCCTCCTTCCCTTGCTCCTTTAGTTCCCTGCTGCTGCTGCTCATCACCTGCCATGTTCTGCACCACCCCTGGTGATCAGCACATGTCATAGCGAGTGATTGAACTCCCATTCTCCTGGTCGAACTCCCAAGGGGACACTTTGCATATTAGCCTTTTATATATATAGATACTCTCTTAATACAGATTATTTAGAAAATAAAACACAAAGCAAAAATAAAATAACACCCATCATTTTAACTGTTCTCATTTTCCACCTGTAGACACAATTAGCACAATCCACTTAAGGAGACTTTACACACATAGAAGGCAAGTGCAGAATCTTATTAAAATTGAAAACAGTAATTAGGATTTTGAAAAAATAAATTATAACTTAGAAACAATAATTTATATCATGTTCCATAAAAAGTATTTTACATTTGCAGCTCTACTCTGACTCATAATGAATCAAGCATTAAATCTGACACAACTTCTCTGATAAACACGGTATGATGGCAGGATAGGAAATCCATCATTTTATATTTAACTTTACCAAAATTATCATATTTAGTGTGTATAACCCATCTTATCATACTTATGGATTTCCTCATCTTTAACCTTAAACTGGTCTTACTCTGAAAAACCTCATTGTCAATGTTTTCTTATGAAATAAGCAATTCTCCAACAGCACTTTCATGGAAATCTTTTCTTTTGTGAGCTCCTGTATCTGTGGTAAGCTTTGCAGCTCTGCCTTACAAAAGATGTGTGTTGTGTTTGCTTTGAATTATTGGATTAGCTGAGATAAAAGACTCACTCAATAGTGGGATAGATGCTAGGCATAAGTAGGGAGGGACATTTGAGGGGATACATTTATAAATGATGACTTTGTTAGTGAATGTTTTCCTGGTAGAAAAACATTCACCTCCCTGTGCAAACACAGTACTTGGGCGCTCATAATGAATATGAGGATAATTAGTGCTTGCTACTAATCATCCTGATGTTTCGGTGTATATATATATTATATTTTAACTTAAATATTATTTTTAATCCAAACCTACTATATATAACATAATTTAAAAATCATGGAAGTTTAATACTGTACAGTGTAATTTATACTAGTATTTACTCAGAATTAGGCTAATTAAAATTGAATGAGGATTTAGGTCTTTGTAAAAAAATAATTCATTTTCTAAGATTATGAATGTACCTAAACAGTCAATTGTTTATTTAAATTCATATAGTATATGAGTAAATTGTTAATTAAAAATCCAGTTATAAGTATTATCAAAATAGAATTATTTGTCTTTTTTTTTCAGGAAATGTTATTGTACTGAAGGAAAACTGTTAGAAGCAATTAAGGTTCATTAAAAATCTTGGAAATTTAATAAAACCCTGAGACTGTGACATCACAATAATAAAAATGAGCTGCACTTGCAGATTCTAATAAAAAGTATATAGCTGTATGTTTCCCAGAGGGAGTTCATAAATAGTAATATGGTCAATCTCTGTATAGGTTTTTAGAAACCTCTTAATTAGCCAAACAGAGGTAATATTTTCTCCTTCATATGGAAGCTTCTTTTTATTTTTTTATTTATTTTATTTTATTGTTGCTGGCATTACCCATGTCTCCCATTTTCTCCCTTTTTTAACCCATCCACCCATTCCTGTCCCATCCCAGGCCTTCCCCATGTCTGTGTCCATGGGTTATATATATATGCACATATGATCTTGTTAGAACAATACTTTTTTTCAGCTAGTGAAGCTGATTTTTTAAAATTATATTTTTATTGATTTCAGAGAGGAAGGGAGAAGGAGTGATAAGAACATCAGTGATGAGAGAGAATTATTGACTGGCTGCCTCCTGCACACCCCTTACTGGAAACTGAGCCCACAACCCCGGTATATGCCCTTAACTGGAATCAAACCTGGGACTCTTCAGTCCATAGGCCAATGCTCTATCCCCTGAGCCACACCAGCTAGGGCATGAAGTTGCTTTTAAGCAAGGTGTCCATCTATACAAATAGCAATTTTATTCTATAACTTAATGAGATTTTTCAGGATAACCAAGAACTTTTCATATATGAAATTGTGATCTAACAGGAACAAAATAAATAAGAATTAGAATCCAAACTAAGATCTCTAGAAGCTCTCAGCAACTGGCAGAAACAACCCATTCTATAAAAATATATGTTTCACAGAGCCATCTATACAGCAGACATTTCATAAGTACCTACTGATCGCCATAACCAATATTACTGAGATTTGTTGACATCTTTCAGGCTAATGGAATGTAACTTTGTGGTATACCCTTTCCACAACATACACATTAAATGGAGAATTTTTTCAATGCATTTTCATTTTTCTTCCACAATTTTTATTTCCAAACTGGAGAAAACAAGTCATATAATATAAATATTCTAATACTACCTATATTATTATAATTTGGGGAGCATGATTTCTTTCTCTATTGCTGCTCATAGTGTGCACTCTATCTAATAAAGAGAGAATATGCAAATTGACCATCATGCTGTAACAAGATGGCTGCACCCACAGTGGAGGCAGGGATTCCATAACCCAAGATTGCTGCATCCACAACAGAGGCAGGGATCCCGTAACAGAAGATGGCTGTGCCCACAGAGGAGGTTGAGTTCCCATAATGGGTCTTAACGAGCAATCAGCAGGGACCTGAGGCTGCGTGGCACTGAGCCAGGGCAGGGGACCTTAGGCTGTACCCCCTGCCTGGTAGGCCTTGACAGAGCACCTCAAGGCATGTCCTCCTCCCTGGCCTGGGCCAAAGGACCTCAGGCCATGCACCCCACCCCAGCACTAGGCCAGACGACCTGAAGCTGCACCCCTGCACCTGGCAGGGTTTGACAGGGGTGGGGCTTGACAGGGGTGGGGCCAGCTAGGTCTGGATCTAGCCCAATGGGGATGGAGCTGGCCAGGTCTGTGTCTCACGCAATTTTGAGGCGCACATGGATGGGTGGGAACTTGGCTCTGGTTTCTATGGTGCGCCCCAGACTCTGACAGGAGAAAGATTTTCATATACATTTTACTAATTTTCTTTAATCTCTGATACTTCTATTATAGAGAAAGGGCAAATAGCAATATTAAAATATTTCCTCTAATTAATTCCCTCTTAATGTGCCCGAATTTTGTGCACCAGGTCACTAGTGAAATTTATAAGATAAAACGTGAAATTCAAATTGGATCTAAGAATACTTGCTGATTTTTTCACCCAGAAGTAAACTAGACTTGCCAGATTGCTCTCCAGAATGGCTGCAATGCTCTATACTCCTCAATAATTCATGAGGGTGCCAATCTATCAGGTGTATACCATATTATATCACTTAATTTTTATCAGGTTACTAATGAGTTGCAGTATCACTTTGTATGCAATGGTCTTTGGAGATTCTTTTTCTGTAAAGTGCTTGATTATTTACATTGCTTTTTTTTTTTTCTTGTAGTCATTGCCTTTTTTGTTCTTTGTTGATTTTACATATTTTAAAAATATTTTCCCTTTCACTGGAAGCTACCCACTGCTAACGCTATCATTAGAGTGCGCCAAGGAATGTGGAAGGGAGGCCAATGTACCTTGGGCGTTAGCAGGGCTGATGCCAAGCACCATTGCTCGTGCTGATAGCAGGGCTCGAAGCAATTTCCTGACCTAAGAGCCTCAAAGTGAATGCTTACTGGACCTTACTGATCTTTACTGATCTTTACTGACCTTAGAGACATTCTGAGGGCAAGATGTATGTCTAAAACAGAATAAAAAGCGGATAGGGCTAGGACTCAGTGTGCCTCTTCATAAAAAAAAGGTCTCCACCTGGCCCCCATGCCTTCTGAATTCATATTTCTTGTGTAGCATTTCCGTTTGTGCGTTGGCCCCTCCTTCGGATCCTGAACCCTAGCCGTGCAGATTGCGGCACCCTTTAGTCATTTATCTGTTTTCTTCCTCTATGGTGTCTTAAACAGAAATCCTTCATTTTCATGTGTATCATACCATCATATTTTGTCTTATGGTTATGCTTTTGAATTAGTCACAAAATCTCCTACATTTTTTCTATTAACAAGATTTTCCTTTCACATTTTAGGGGGGGTTTTGTTTGTTTAAAAATTTTTTAATATATGTATTTTTTATTTCAGAGAGGAAGAGAGAGATAGAAACATTAATGATGAGAGAAAAATCATTGATTGGCTGCCTCTTGCATGCCTCACACTGGGGATCAAGCTCCCTAACCTGGAATCAACTATGACCTCAACCACTGAGCCAAGCTGTCTGAGTTCACATTTGAGTTTTTAATGCATGTTTGGCCACTCCTTATGTGGTGTTTTTTATACATATAATAAGTCCATTGTCTCCATACTATCTACCAAAGTCATCTGCACTTTCTCCATTGATAGCAACCTTTCATAGATCACATCCCAATATATGCATGGGCCTGTCCCTAAGCTTACTGTTCGGTTATATTAATCTATCTATCTCTTTTTATACCAATACTACACTGATTTCATTGATATGATTTTGTAGTAGTTATTCAGATTTGATAGGACAAGGGCAAGACTGTCTCTGTAAGTCATTCCATCCAAGAGCAAGTATTGTGTCTATATTAATTAAGACAACCTAGTAATGTGATCTTGAGCTAAGAGACCTCTCTAGGCTCAGGATAATGTGAATAGTACCTAATTTATATGACTGTGAGAATTAAAAGATGATCATGTAGGCTTATCACTGAAAAAGTGACAGATGCATCATGGATATTCGAGAAATGTTAACAATATAATTACTGATAAAATAGAAAATAATCAGAAGGTACTAAACCAGGCTTCTGCTTTTGTTAGGAAACAGATATTTTGTACAGCATTACCATAACCCAATTATTTTATTTTAATAATATCCAGTAGAAATATTTCATTTATCAGTGAAAAACAATTTGGAAAAAAAATAAAATTTCAAGTATTATGTCATTATTTATTATTTGTGGAAATAGCCTAATTTTCTATAAACTAGTTTCTATAAAATCCACTTTACCACTTGAGGAGCACTGGCTCAAAATACCTTTTTTAATTGCCTATTCCATTATCTGTCAATTACCAGACAATGAAAGAGTCAGAATTCCTCAACGAGAATCCTGAATTCCACAAAATTATGACATTAAACCCACACCCAGTTTTTGTCTTCTTTTCAAAAGAGTGACTCTTGCCCTAGTTGGTTTGACTCACTGGAAAGAAGGTCAGTCTGTGGACTCAAGGGTCCCTGGTTCGATTCCGGTCAAGCGCATGTACCTTGGTTGCAGGCACATCCCCAGTAGTGGGTTTGCAGGAGGCAGCTGATCGATGTTTCTCTCTCATCGATGTTTTTAACTCTCTATCCCTTTCCCTTCCTCTCTGTAAAAAATCAATAAAATATATTTTAAAAATTTAAAAAAGAGTGACTCTTGATTCCATAGCCAGGACCTGCTCCAAGCCAATAAATCAGAGAGCCCTCAGTGATGGAGCACAAACACTGCTATTTGATTTTAAAACCTCTCTTGGCTGATTCTAATGTGCCAGCAGAGCAGAGAATGCCGGTTTTGTAGTGTTCAGGCCACGATCTTCCTCCTTCTTAAGCCAGGGTCTGAGGCTTGCAACCATTGTGAACTCCTGAGCAAATGTAATACTTGTTAAATTAAAGTGCAATTGATTTTTTTCATGTTCTTAATTGTCTTTACTTAAGGCAGAATGCCTTAGTTAAAACCAGTGAATGATTTGCTTCAATGATAGCCAAAGTCAGAGAAAGTCTAATCCTCCCAATTACTAAATGTCATTTTTAATTATATAATTTGTATACACTGTATATATGTGTATATATTGAGTGGTATATATTCTTCTTAGATGACTTTTTTGTGAGACTTCAGACGTTATAAAGTGATAGAATTTATATTTAATAATTCTGGATATTTTATACCAGTAGGAGAAATAATAAAATCCATTCTGATTTATTAGGTATTTTTGGTGCACATCAATGTAAATGTATAAAGATTGAAGAACATGAGCAAATTTATAGGACTATTTGCACCTTTAAATGGCTTACTCAACAAAAAGCATCAATTTGTTTAAATTAAGGTCAGCCGTCGTTTATTACAGTAATTACTGGCTTTCAACTGGAGGTAATGTGCTTGATTTCCCAAGAATGTGGCAAGTCTGTCTCTTAGGAGTCACCACACCTCAGTCAATAGCAAAAAAAAAAAAAAAAAAAAAAAAAGATCTAAGACCAGGGTATTAGTTCTATTTATGAATTTACTAGTAGCTTATTCCTGTTTGATTCATATTCATTTTTCAGCTATGCCTTATTTTTCTCTTTTTCAGTGTTAAATTTTAAGTATGTATACTTAAGCATGAAGGCTTAACATTGCTCAGATGAATAGACTGCTACTAGTATATGCAAATTATGCCCTAAAATAATTAGATCTGCTAGTTTTCAGTTGAATTCAATCAACCATGGGCATTGCTTTCACTGCATATCAAGTAATTTGTTTGACATAATGTTTCACTATCTCTCTTCTGGTTTTTAATCAGATTAGGACAACCTCTTTGATAATTTACTTTAGAGTTTTCCTGTTGTTTTATCATCAAATACATGTAAGCTTTTATCCCAGGCCACTAGGACTAGAGCTACTATTTTATACACAGAGTTGACCATTCTTAACTAGAATAATCATAAAAAGCTTCTTGGAAAACAACCTGAAAATAGTACTCATCATAAATACTTAAACAATTTTAATAATTTATCAAGTGCAAAAATAGCATAAATAACTTTTATGTGCTTGTCTCTTTGGATACACGCATCTCTGCTAGTGAAATTTGTTCAGTAATAAGTCCCAAGGATAGCAAAGCTGTATCAAAGTAAAGCTAGAAAATATTTGCTGGAGACTTGCCAACTCTTTTGTTTTATTTTATTATATTTGTCAACCAGCCATTGCCACAAGTTTGTAACAGCTATATTTCCAATAATTTATTTATTTATTAATATATTTTACTGATTTTTTACAGAGAGGAAGAGAGAGGGATAGAGAGTTAGAAACACCGATGAGAGAAAAACATGGATCAGCTGCCTCCTGCACCACCCCCACTGGGGATGTGCCTGCAACCAAGGTGCATGCCCTTGACCGGAGTCGAACCTGGGATCCCTCAGTCCGAAGCCAGACACACTCTCCATTGAGCTGAACCAGTTAGGGCAATAATTTATTTTTTAATCTTAAAAGTTATACAAATAAAAGTGATTCATAGGAATTGGCAAGCAGAATGTTTGGCATATCTAGTAATTACTTCCTAGAAGGGATAAATAATATCTTGCCTTGTCTGTGTTTTTTTATAATATTTAATCAGCTTGATTCTATGCTTTTGATTGAAAATCTTGAACTCTTGAAGCTTCCTGCTGGTGGTTTCAGCTATGGTGACATCACACAAGTATGACATTGATATAAGTCCCCACCTTATTTTTCAGGCTTTTAGGTAAAACACATTGTCTTAGCTGAAGATTGGTAGATTTTTAAAATTAATTCTTTAATTAAGAGAAGAAAATTATGTTTCAAAATTTTTATGCTTTGCATCTGAAAATAGTATCTATTTTAATTGATATTATACACTATCATATGAATAGTATTTCCTAAGGAGTAACTACTGATATATTATTTATTTTATAAACAGTTGGAATATATATATATAATTGCACACACAAATACTGATCATCATTAGTACTGAAAATGATTCAGTAATGGTGTTGAAGTTTGGCAGGTCAAAGCTCTATGTCCCCTAGCATATAATGAGATCAGCTTCGATTAATTGCAAACTCTGTGAGCTGAGCAATATATTGGTTTACACGCAACTTTTTTTACAAACTCATTTGCATTTATTGACATTTTGTCTGATCATGCTTTAAAACTTCAATCTAACACACTACTTGCATTCTCCTAAAATGTTTAGATTCAACTAAATGAATGTTACCCAGAAATCCTTCTAAATTCAATTTCCTAATTAATTTTTGTGTTTGTACAGCCAAGACAATGTTATGGGAATATTTACCATTCTTGGTGTTACATTCTTTACAGATATCCAACTTAAAAATACACACATACTGAAGCTATTTCTCTCTTTTCAGATTCTTGTGATTCTTAAATAAGCAGCAGAGCTCTGCCAAGAGCAAAATTCTAAATAGCTGTGATCAGAGCCTTAAGCAGAAGCAAGTGGAATAACATGGAACTCCAGGGCAAGAAACAGAGAGGAACTCAGAGAGTCTGGGCAGAGGCAACCTCCAGGCAGGTGGCAGACTCGTTATTAATTCAGTTAAAGCTAATCAGCTCTTGTTCAGTAACTTCCTCCAATTATCATAATACAGCTTCATTTTTACAAATTAAAATTTTTGTTTACAGTGGCGGTAATGACATGGACACCAAATCATGAATGGCTAATCGAGTTTTCGCTGTCTACCCTTGGGATTAGGCAGGGTCCCTTCGTTGCTACATTTGCTCCCAAACGTGGCTTGGACGCCAAATTTGTCTTTTAACTCATGAATGTCGTTAGGTCTTTTTCTCGTGTGCTGTATTGATCTCAATTCTCCAAAGCGTTCTCAGGTGCCAGAGTAGTTATGTCTGTGTTTTAAAAATGAGCTCCTGTCTCCAAACATGGTAAAGCCGTTTCTTCCATTACCCTTGGAAGCCACTCGATCTGCATAATACAGAGGCACCTCCAATGTCTACCTCTGACCATCTGCTTCCTTGGCATGGTGCCTGATTAGAAAAAAAGGACTGCCCCCTCACTGCCATAGGTTCTAAACCTTCCGTTTATCCAACTAGCTTTCAAAATCCTGTAAATTATAGATTATCCGGGAAGAAATCTCGCTTGCTTTCAAGAACAAAACAGTGGTGCCTGGAGCTTCTTTTCAAAAGGACCCATCTGCTAATTAAGAGTTCAAACAATAGTTCTTCCCTTCAAAGTGACCTTCTGTTTAAATCTAGGAAATATCTCTATTGCAAGCCTTCCTAGAATACATAAAGATCAGATGACCACAAAAGCCCACAATCCCCAGAACGTGGTTTCATATAGATGTTTGAAGACTTAGTGAACACTTCTTATCTGTAGTTTAACTGATTATTTCATCTTACTGAGCTAAAAATCAGGTTTAATTTAGATAGGTTCATGTGAATTCATACCATGAGTCCTTGGAAGGAGATTAGCCCACTGTTTGTAGTTCTTTACTGATCCTCATGCTCTTGGGCCAGTTATGTTCTTAAATTCTGCTTCCTAAGCTATTCACTCTTCTTTCCATCGTGACGAAATTAGTGTGGAAGAAAATAGGAATGTCATTTAGGGAAATAAATAAATAAATAAGATCTGGGAGACACAGACCACCGTTTCAATTGATTATACTGCCAATGAACAGCACTGGGAAAATTGCTCAACTTCTCTAGGAAACTGGAAAATAACTATCTCCAAAAAAGTATGAGAGTTAACTGGAATCTTATTTTTAAAGTATTCATTGTACTACTTAGCAGTTAGTAGATATTGATAAATGTTAGTTACTTTCCATTACCTTCAGGTTAAAAACAATGATGGTGCCCAAATGTGTGTGGTGTGGTATTCAATTTCTACATTTCCTTCACGTGGCTTCCTGTTTCTCAATATTGTAACAAGCAAAGCTTTAGAACATGGAGTAAATTTTGTCTTGGCCACACATTCATCTTTCCTTTTAGAACTTTTTAATTTTTTCTTTTTTATTGCATTTATTGGTATGACACTGGTTAATAAAATTATTCAGGTTTCAGGTGCACAATTCTACAGCACGTCATCTGTACCCTGCATTGTGTGTTCACCCCAAATCAAGCTTCCCTGCATCACCATTTATCCCCATTACACCACCTCCACCTCCATTATACCTTCTCCACCCTCCAACTTTCCTGCCCCCGACAATCATCACACTGTTGTTCATGTCCATGAGTTTTTCTTCATTTTTTTCTTTTTTGCTCAATCTGTTCACAACTTCCCAACCCAGCCACACACACCCCCCCTCACAACTGTCAGCCTGTGAAGGTTTTTTTATTTGCTTTCCTCCCTCCCTCCCCCATTTTACTGAGATATGATTGGCATACAACACCATATAAACTTAGTTATACAGCATAACGACTTGACTTACATGTAGTATGAAAGATTACCACAAGTTTAGCTAACACACATCATCTCAGGTAAATGCCAGAAGAAGAAAAAATAATGAGAACTCTTAGGGTTTACACTATTAATGATTTCCATATATCAAGTAGCAGTGTTAGCTATAGTTACATTGTCCATTACATTCTTACTACTTATTTATCTTACAACTGGAAGTTTAGACCTTTGACCACATTCATCCAATTTCCCATCACCACACCTTTCATTGTGATATCCTGTTTCCCCAAAAATAAGACAGTGTCTTATATTAATTTTTGCTCCCAAAGATGCACTAGGTCTTGTTTTCAGGGGATGTCTTATTTTTCCATGAAGAAGAATACGATACACATTTATTGTTGAACAAAAAAAAAAGGAAATTTATTACCTGTGTGTCCACACAATGTGCCTGACTCCTGCCCCGAGCGACTCACTGTCTAATTGTGAGTCAGCCAGACTCTGTCAGGGCAAAGCGAGCAGCAGGCGGCAGCTTGTCCTGGTGGTGGTGCAGGCTCTCTGATTAAAAGAGACCTCGCACTTCCTGTCTGCTCTGGCTACACTGTGGCCAACAGTGAGCTATGTGGCGACACCCACTACTATGGTCCAGAGTCCAGAGTTACGGTAGCTTCAGGGGGGCCTTATTATTGGGGAGGCCTTATGTTCGGGGAGGCTTATTATCAGGGAGACTTATGTTCTGGGGAGGCCTTATTATCGGAGAGGTCTTATTTTCTGGGAGGTCTTATTTGGGGAGGGATGCCTTATATTTCAGCAAGAGGCAAAACTCTAAGTAGGTCTTATTTTCAGGGGATGTTTTACTTTTGGGGAAGCAGGGTAAGAACAAATCTGATTTCTTATTAGTTTGGTTTTTTTGTTTTTAGATTCTACATAGAAGTGAAATCAGACAATATTTGTCTTTTGTGCCTAATTTATTTCATATAGCATAATGCCCTCAATGTCCATCCATGTTGGTGAAACAGTTGAATCTCTTCCTTTTTATGACAGAATAATATTCTCTATGTGTATCTGTGTGCACACACCACAGGTCTTCTTTATCCATTCATCTACTAATGGATACTTAGGTTGTTTCCATGTTTAAAACTTTTTAAATCCATGGTATTTTTCCCTCACCTGGAATTCATACAGCAATCTATCAGCATGGAATCTAGTATAGGGTCTACCTACCACCAAATTTATATATATCTTTCTAACTCACTTCCTGTCCTCTGCAAGGAGCAAGAACACATACAACTGACTTATTTCTCCTTCTCAGAATACATGATACCCAGTTAAAAGATTTTCAAGAGTGCCTTTAGATATGATGGTGGTAACTGAGTATCAGGACGATAATTGCCCAATTGATATGTATTCAAACAATTAAGTCAAACTCTAGTCTGCCAAATCCTACTCTAGTATTATCTTCGTTAAATCACAAAATTTCATCTTATGAATTATGTGCATAATCTCTGATTATAAAAATGATTAATTTTCATTTTTAAATGATAAAAATATATTCACCTTCCTAAAAAGTAATTATATTATGATGACGTATACAAATCCAAAGTTAACTTTTTCTAAGCAAGAAACCAAGGCAGAGACTCAATTATACATTTTTAAAGCTCTGTCCCTTTTCTCCTGCTGGTTTCTTATTTAACATGACCTTTTTCTACAATTCTATGTCAGTGTCACCTCCTCTGAGACTTTCCCTAGCTTGCTCCCAAAGATGATCTTGTTTTGCCTTCTACGAGCACTTAGATATTTTTTTGTTTGTAACATTGATCACAAAATCATTAATTTATCAATTGGTCTATTTCCCATTTTCTGGATTGCTAAGCCTCTGGGATAAGGCTAGGTTTTAAGCATTTTTTAATGTTTAAATGTTTAAATGTGGGCAATAAGTACAGTGTTTGGTGCTGAGTGTTTCCTTCAGCAAAATACAAAGCAAAAAAAGTGCAAATGTACCTTGAGAAGAACGAAAAACATTTAGGACAGAAAATACGTTTCCTTAGTATTTTTGGAATCAATGTTTTTTAAAATATATATATTTCTTATTTCAAAGAGGAATGGAGAGGGAGAGAGAGAAATATCAATGGTGAGTGAGCATCACCAGTCAGCTGCTTCCCGCATGCCTCACACTGGAGATTGAGCCCCCATCCTGGGCATGCACCCCCACCAGGAATCAAACCATGATCTCTTAGTTCACGGGTCAGTGCTCAACAACTAAGCATTCCTGCTGGATGTGCATGAGTATTTTTAATGTAAAAGTTAAATAATCTTTTTAAAATTAATTGAGAGAAGGTTAGTGCTTGTGAGAGAAAGCAAGAGTTGTGTTTGTGTTTACTTTCTGTCGTACCAATAGGAAAATTAGCCACATATTATAAGAAAATTTATTCACTCTTTTCCTGTGATACATAATCAATATATATATATATATATATATATATATATATATATATATATATATCAACAGTTATATGAAACTCTGTCTAATCTGTTCTAAGGCCACATAAAATATCTCATCTGTTTCTTATATATAATCATGCTACATAGTTTAGAAATTCATTCCCACTGTGTGTAACCTTTGTCATCTAGATTTAGTAAATGCTTCACAGGCATAGACCAGGACCATGTGTGTTTTGCTTTAAGGGTATATAATCTATACTGAGACAGACCTCTTGAGAATATTCCTCCCATATGTCAATATCATGGTTCTTTTTCAACATGCCTAATATATCATGTCCTCTGCAGGGTCACAATGAGACAATGGCAATGAGAACTCAGTGTTACCAGTATTGCTCCTAAAATTTTTCTTAGAATATAATACTACTGTCTAGCTATTAAAATTCTATACAGGGATTACTGTTTCTAATAAAGCCACATCAGGAACCCCAGTTCAACAGAAGTTCAAGAAGTAAGGAATTTACATATTTCCCTGTCCACAATTGCAGGAGCCTATAGGATTAGAAAGTGAGCTGACATATGGGTCATTCCTCAGCCCATAAATCTCATCTGTGTCATCACAAAGAATAAGAGAAGGAAGAGACATTCTTTTTAGTTCTCAGGCATCAAACATATTTTTCTAACTTTATTGTCCTCACCTCTCTATAGTTATGAACTATGCTAAGTATACAGAGGGGAAGGCAACTGGCTTCTTCTCTCTGGATAGTGCACAAGTTAATTTATCATGCTTTATTAGGAATTCCTACATGGAAACAGCAAAAACATTCTTTTATAATAGTCTCAAGTGGATTAGAACTATCCTTTATTTCACAGAATGATCAGAATCAAGACAAATCAGAATTCTGATCATTTATCTTTTCTAAAAGTGGTTGTTATATAATAACATGTAGTATAATATTAAGAATTAAGAAGGCTATGAGACAGAAAATGTCTAAATAGGAATTAGGAGTAGATATAAAGGTACATTCTTGTTTAATAATGTTTTATCTCACAATTTTCAGGCAATGCTCTTTCATAAAATGCTGAAACATTAATCTCTTGATTAGTACTTAAGATATACATTAGTGGATTAACACATTGGTCTTTTATCTCTAAGAAATAGTTTTAAATTAACTTGATGATCAATTTAATTATATACTACTAAAATTAAAAGTGGAAATATGTTAATTTTCCATAAGCACAGCTCCATGAGTCACACAATTATTTCAAAGCTATTTGTTCAGCATTTTCTTATTTTGTTTTTCATGAATTACATTATTTGAAACAAAGCATATTTTTACCTTTAGTAAAAAAAACCAGCTCTCTAGTTTCATTTTCTGAATCAGGAATAGTTTTTGAAACTGGAAAACCATGAACAATCCAGATTTTCTACTTAAATAATGCCCATAATTTATAGGTGCAATGTTTCTGTCTAAAAATAAATAATTGACAAATTACCTAGTTGAAGTTTTGCCTCACGTTTAAAAATTCTTATGCTACTAAATATACTAGTATGTTATAAATTTGCCCTTATGTAAACTCTGACAGCAGATTTCTGTATTATGCCATGTTTGTGTTGTTGATTGTGACTATCTTCTTACTAATGTCTATTGCATCCATATTTTAGCCTTTTAAAGTAAGATTTATTAAGGTAAATTTTCAAAGGCTCATAATGAAAAATTCATATTTAGAACTAAAATAAAATATTTCTACACCTAAGTGTATTTTGAAAAGAATTAAGGAAACGAAGCAATCTGAATCCTATGCTTTCTTCCATTCTTTTTTTTTCTTTTTTTATTACATAAAGTATTACAAAGATTAGTCCATATATCTCTTTTCCCCCCTGCCTTCCCCCCAGTCTCCCCTACCCACCAGTGTTTTTTGTCCATTGGTTATGCTTAAATGCATGCATAAAAGTCCTTTGGTTGATCTATTACCCCCCAACCCTCCCTGTCCTTGTTGCTGTAATTTGACAGTCTGTTTTATGTTGCTCTGCCTCTGAATCTATTTTTGTTCACCAGTTTATAATGGTTATTATTATCCATAGATGAGTGAGGACATGTGGTATTTTTCTTTCATTGACTGGCTTATTTCACTTAGCATTATGTTCTCCAGCTCCATCCATACGCCTGCAAATGCTAAGAACTCCTTCCTTTTTACAGCAGCATAGTATTCCATTGTGT
>PVJC01012557.1:0-39571 GCA_004026665.1 Murina feae | reverse complement strand
GCTCAATGGCAAGCAAATTAAAATTGCAATAACTTTATATATCAAAGCTAAACCCTACATTATTTATGTCACCCAAAATTACCCTTTCCAGAATAATCCATGAACTGGGATTTCCCACTCCACTTTACGATTTTTTTTCTTACAGTACTGTTTAAGCTACATGTTTGATAAGATCGTATGTGTTCCTAGGCTGATGTGCAGTAACAGTTTAACCTTCCAGATAACAATTGTGATAATGTCTGAACCCAAAGGAATATCTCTAATTATAGACATTTCAAGCAGCATAGAAGAGAGTGGAAAAAATATTCTAAGCCAGTTGGATCTATAAGTACACTGGGCTATAAGTACTGAATAGGTGCTTTTGGTAGCAAAAACTCAATTAATAGTCTTTATAATTCATTCTGTTTGTGTTAGCTCTTGGGCTTTAGCAACCTTGATGCTAAACAAATGTATAATTATGCCAGTCAGCCCACATTTTTCCTTTAATGACAGAACCAGTTTAATATTCTAGTATAGAAATGAGTAGAAGTATAGAAATGAGTAGAAGGTTCAATAAACTGAAACTGCGAAATAACTCTTTAAACAAGATCAAAGCATATCCTCTTATTTTCTCATCATTCATGTAGTATTTATTATTGTACTTTAACCAGGAATATATAATACTAGGGGCCAGTGCACAAAAATTTATTTGTGCACTCGAGGGGGTCCCGCAGCCTGGCCTGTGCCCTCTTGCAGTCTGGGACCCCTTGGGGGATGTTCACCTGCTGGCATGCCTGGCCAGCCTGGGTGAGGGACTGATGGCTGTTTGTAGACTGGTCAAGCCCCCCAGTGGGAACCCTCACTCCATGGGGGTGTGGCCAGCCTGGGTGAGGGGCTAATGGGTATTTTCAGGCTGCCCACAGTCCCTGCAGGGTTCAGGTCCCTACTGGGGTGCCTGGCCAGCCTGGGTGAGGGGCTGAGGGCCGTTTTCAGGCTTGTTCACAGCTCCCATTGATCCAAGGTCCCAGTGAGGCTGGCTGGAATCAGGTTTCTGGGGTTTATTTATCTTCTATAATTGAAACTTTGCTGCCTTGAGTGGATTCCTAGGAAGGCAATGAAGCCTCCTATTTGCTTCAGCTCTGTGGCTTCTATAATTGAAACATTATTGCCTTGAGCAGAGGCCTGGTCAGCCTAGGCAGGCAGTTTCAACTTCATCGCTGGTGCAACAGAAGCCTCCTGTTTGCTGTAGCTCCCTGGCTGCCAGTTGCCATCTTGGCTGGCTTCATTTGCATACAGCCACTCTGATTGGATGGTGGGCATGGTTTGGCTGGTGGGTGTGGCTTAGGTGTCTCAGAGTGATGGTTAATTTGCATATCACTCTTTTATTAGATTAGACACTTCAAATTTCAGTATGGTAAAGAGCAAACATCAGTTGCTTCTGAAATTTTTCGAGAATTTATTTTCTTTCAGTAAATTTGGTTGGAAAAAAAGTAAATTTTAAATTCAAACTTTAAAGTTCCATGTGTACTTTTGGCAGACTTAATTCCAGTAACCTCTAAGCCTAAGTAATTCATATAAATTTTTTCTCCTTCATTATTAGTGAGCACCTGAGAAAAATCATATCAGGCTTTCAGAATCTAGATTTTAGTCTAGATTTTCACTAGATAAATAACAAGATGAAATGATTACTCTTCATGATACCAGTTGGCCTCTTCAGATACATACCTAAGATTGCAAGTATGTAAATCCACTGTGTTCAAGCGCGTACATCAGCACTGAAGATTGAATTACCCACAACCCAGGGATAGAAATAATTATATCAGAGCTCATTTCAGACCATATAGCTCTCTATTACTAATTGTATTGGGCTATTGAGACACAATCATTAGAGACATAAAATGGTCATTTTTGTATATTAGTAAGAAGAGAAAAAAATCATAAACCTTTAAGGAGAATTCATAAAATATGTACTTTTGACTCACAGTTAAAACTGATTAAATTGCACACTACAAGAGAAGGCACTAAAACAGGAAGCATCACAAAGGAGACCAACCAGCAACTACCACCTTCACTCTTCACTAGACCCAGTCACTAATCATGTAACATGGACAGGACTTTGAAAGACACACTTCATTATACTCCATTGGAAGAACACCCTAAGAGCCATGGAGCAACCCTGAACTTGAAGAGATGGACAGTATTGTCCCTAATCTGTAACCAAATTTTTTCTTGAGAAACCAGAGAGTTCTAATTAACATTACCATGCTATGGATTTTACGTAACAAATATCCTCATTATAATTATTCTAAGAATAACATATCAAATTGGATAGCTATTTTTAAAGCCTACATATTGTTTGGTTGTAATTGTCTCTAAACCTCGGATTTAGATTTCATTTTGTTGGTTCCCTGTAAACCTACAAATACAGGTAGATGCTTTGTATGTATTTACTTGTTTGCAACTCACAACGAAGTGATGTGAGAACTGTAATTAATCCTATTTAAAGTAAAGAAAGTAAGAACACAGAAACACATGGGCATTTTCCTGGGGTCACACAGCTAGGAAATTGCAAATTCAGGATGCAAACCCAGGTAGGTATTCTAGCTCCAGGGATCATATGTTTATTTCATCAGTTTCAAAGTTTACTTTGAACAGTGTCCAGGAAAATTATCACTTCTTACTTCTACTTATGAAAGTTTAAATATTTAGATGTTTAGTATTTTCTCTTGTTCAACAAAGAAAACTGAGACGTTGTAAGAAGGTCAGTGAATAGCTGCTTTTTTCAATCACCACCCCTCCAGGCCCCAAGTTTTTTATCGTCCAACCTTTTAAGTAGAAGTGAGTTAATAGGATTAGCCACATTTTTAAACTAAAAGACAGCAAAGAGATACATGGTTCATTAGAATCATTGTTTTGCAAATATTTCCCTGGCACACATATCAAAGAATTAAATATACCTAGTGGCAGTACCACTAAAAGAAAGAAAAAAAAGTCAAAATCAACTACACCCCATATCTTTTAGGCAGATTTGTTTTTAACATTGGAGACTTAAACATATGAACTACTTCTGCAAACTACAGTCACAGTCAGACTGAGGCAGAACTTATACCTTAGGAATGAATGGTGTTTTTGAAAATCAAAGTACAAAGCAGTGCAAGCCTGAACATAACAAGTGACTCGTGGACAGTACGGCACAATAACTGGGCCCCGACCACACGTGAAATTCTTATAGTTAGTATTAGAGTTCACTACCATGAACATATATGGACCAGGAAATCACATGTCATGCAATTTCAGAAATTTAGAAAAAAGTTGCATGATGCCTGTTGGGCCCCCTCTTCAATAAGATGCTGATGTTACCTACAGGTTGGCTTATCTAAGTTCTGACAGATTTAGAATCAATTAACTTTTATTAACTACCATTTTTAATAATAGACATTAGATAGGGAGTTTCAAAAATATTTCATGATTATTCCCAATTTTACAAACAAGAAAACAGACTCAGAGAAATTGAGGAACCTGGCTATGGTATGGCTACCCATCCCATAAATGACAAAGCTAGTAGTCAAACTCACATCTTTTGACTTTGCAATATAAAAGAGAATTTTAAATAGTAATAATTTCCGATGATGTCTGAAAATAGCTATGCTTCCAAAGAACCACTATCCTCTGGTCTTATCCTAGCACCAGCAAAGATGGCCTTGTTATTCTAGTAGGTGCTCGGAACTCAGGTTTTCTGCCAAGAATCACTTGACCTGAGCCTCAACCCATTTAGCTCCGGCCCTAAGCCCTGTCCAGCTTCTGCCAACCCTCTTTTCAAGAGGATACATATGTATTGTCTCTCTCCCTGGACACTTCCCAGGTCCTATTAAGTTCCCACTGAGTTCAACAACTGCCTGTGACTTGGACTAATCCTCTCTAATTCTATTCCCAGAAGAAGGGGCAGTGGGATCAGTGTTTTGGAGTAAATGAGAAGGAAGGAATAAACATTAATTATTTCATAGTTAAATCAGACTACATTTAGATAAGTAAGCAAAAATGCTTCCTATGGGGTAGACTTATAGACATAATCACATTTGTTATGAGTGTTTACCTTTGTAAAAATTATCCTCATTTGATAGATAAGAAAATTATGGAGAATTAATGGCTTACTTTAAGATTATTTGCCTTATAAAGGCCAAAATTCTGAATCATTCTTAGCCATCACCACCCATTTGATTAATATAAAATTTTAAATCAGCTGTCTGGTGAAGCTCAGGGGTTGAGCTTGGACCTATGAACCAGGAAGTCATAATTCAATTCCTGGTTGGGGCACATGCCAGGGTTACAGGTTACATCTCCAGTGTGGGTGTGCAGGAGGCAGCCAATTAATGATTCTCTTTCATCATTTCTCTCTCTCTCTCTCTCTCTCTCTCTCTCTCTCTCTCTCTCTCTCTCTGTCTCTCTCTCTCTCTGTCTCTCTCTCTCTCTCTTTCTCTCCCTTCCTCTCTGAAATCAATAAAAATATATTAAACTAGAGGCCCAGTGCACACAAATTTGTGCACTCAAGGTGGGGGGTGGGGAGTCCCTCAGCCTGGTCTGTGCCCTCTTACAATCTGGGACTCCTCAGGAGTCCTGGCTTAGGCCCACTCCCCGGCAGATCAGGCCTAAGCTGAAAGTAAGACATTCCTCTGGCAGTCCGGGAGCCCTCAGAGGATGTCCACTTGCCAGCAAGGAGCAGGCCTAAGCTGCAGTTGGACATCCTTAGTGCTGCTGAAGAGGCAGGAGAGGCTTCCACCACCACTGCTATACTGACAGCTGTCAGCCTGGCTTATGGCTGAGCAGATCTCCCCCTGTGGGAGTGCACTGACCACCATGAGCAGCTCCTGTATTGAGCATCTGCCCCCTGGTGGTCAGTGTGTGTCATAGTGACCAGTCATTCCCAGTTGTTCTGCTGTTAGGGTCAATTTGCATATTACCTTTTTGTTATATAGGATAGAGAGAGACCTGGTGAATGGGTAGGGGCTGGCTTGTTTGCCTTGAAGCATGTCCCAGATTAGGGTGGGGGTCCCACTGGGGTGCCTGGCCAGCCTGATTGAGGGGCTGAGGGCCATTTTCAAGCTGGCCACATCCCCTTCAGGGAGGTGGGTCCCTGCTGGGGTTCCTGGCCAGGCTGAGTGAGTGGCTGATGGCTGTTTGAAGCAAGGCTGGCTGGAAGCAAGTATCTGGGATTTATTTATCTTCTATAATTGAAACTTTGTTGCTTTAACCGGAGCCCAGGTTGGATTGCCTCTGACAACCCAGGCTCCCAGCACTTCCTTGAGCCCAAGCAGGCAGGAAGCAGGTATCTGAGATTAATTTATCTTCTATAATTGAAACTTTGTTGCCTTTAGCAGAGGCCACAGTTGGCCAAGGCAGGCAGGAACTTTAGCTTCTTCCACTGTGGGGGAGGCAAGCCTCCTACTTGTTCCAGCTCCATGGCTGCCAGCCGCCATCTTGGCTGGGTCAATTTGCATATAGTCGCTCTGATTGGCTGGTGGGTGTGGCTTAGGTATAGCGGAATGACACCAATTTGCATATTACTATTTTATTAGATTAAAATCTTAAATAATAAATCTAATTTTTGAAGTAAATTATTTTAATTTTAGTTTGTATCTAAATATTCTTAGTGGTACTTTCTATCCTACTAAATTAAGCATATTGCAATATTAAAAATCATACCTCAAAAGACAGTTTGGTTTTGTTCTCATTGTCTACTATTTGCAGAAAAATGTTTTGAATACAAAAATACTCCAATTGACAAAATCCAACACCCATTTTTGATAAAAACTCTCAGCAAGGTGGGAATAGAAGGATCATACCTCAACATAATAAAAGCCATATATGACAAACCCACAGCCAACATCATACTCAATGGGCAAAAACTAAAACCATTTCCCCTTAGAACAGGAACAAGACAAGGATCCCCACTCTCACCACTCCTATTCGACATAGTACTAGAAGTATTAGCCATCGCAATTAGACAAGAAGAAGAAATAAAAGGCATCCACATCGGAAAAGAAGAAGTAAAACTGTCCTTATTTGCAGATGACATGATATTGTACATAAAAAAAACCTAAAGACTCTGTTAAAAAACTATTAGACTTAATAAATGAATTCAGCAATGTAACAGGATACAAAATTAATGCTAAGAAATCTATGACATTTCTATACACCAATAGTGAACTTATAGAAAGAGAGACTAAAGAAGCAATCCCATTTACCATCACACCACAAAAATTAAAATATCTAGGAATAAACTTAACTAAAAAGGTAAAAGACCTCTACTCAGAAAACTACAGAATGTTGAAAAAAGAGATAGAGGAAGACATAAACAGTTGGAAGAACATACTATGTTCATAGATTGGTAGAATCAACATCATTAAAATGTCCATACTACCCAAAGCAATCTATAAATTCAATGCACTTCCCATTAAGATTCCAACGGCATATTTCACAGACCTAGAACGAAGTTTCCAAAAATTCATCTGGAATAAAAAGACCCCGAATAGCAGCAGCAATCCTGAGAAAGAACAAAGTAGGTGGGATCTCCATACCAGATATCAAACTATATTACAAAGCCACAGTGCTCAAAACTGCCTGGTACTGGCACAAGAACAGACATATAGATCAATGGAATAGAATAGAGAACCCAGACATTGACCCAAACCAATATGCTCAATTAATATTTGACAAAGGAGTCAAGAACATACAATGGAGTCAAGAAAGTCTCTTCAATAAATGGTGTTGAAAAAATTGGACAGATATATGCAAAAAAAATGAAACAACCATCAACTTACACCATACACATGAATAAACTCAAAATGGATAAAGGACTTAAATGTAAGATGGAAAACCATAAAAATACTAGAGGAATTTAAAGGCAACAAAATCTCAGACATATGCCCAAGCAATTTTTTCACCGATACAGCTCCTAGGGCATTGGAAACTAAAGAGAAGATAAACAAATGGGACTACATCAAAATAAAAAGCTTCTTCACAGCAAAAGAAACCATCAACAAAACAACAAGAAAACCCACTGCTTGGGAGAACATATTTGCCAATGTTATCTTCAATAAGGGTTTAATCTCCAACATTTACAGGGAACTCATACAACTTAAAAAAAGAAAGATAAACAACCCAATCAAAAAAATGGGCAATGGACCTAAATAGACACTTTTCAAAACAGGACATTCAGAAAGCCAAGAGACATATGAAAACATGCTCAAAGTCACTAATCATCCGAGAGATGCAAATCAAAACAACAAGGTATAATCTCACACCTGTCAGAATGGCTATCATCAACAAATCAACAAATGACAAGTGCTGGAGAGGATGCGGAGAAAAAGGAACTCTCCTGCACTGCTGGTGGGAATGCAGACTGGTGCAGCCACTATGGAGGACAGTATGGAATTTCCTCAAAAAATTAGAAATAAAACTCCCATTTGACCTTGTGATCCCACTTCTGGGAATATATCCCAAGAAACCGGAAACACCAATCATAAAGGATATATGCACCCCTATGTTCATAGCAGCACAATTTACCATAGCTAAGATTTGGAAACAGCCTAAGTGTCCATCAGCAGATGAATGGATTAGAAAGCTGTGGTACATCTACACAATGGAATACTATGCTGCTGTAAAAAAGAAGGAATTCTTACCATTTGCAGCAGCATGGATGGAACTGGAGAGCATTATGCTAAGTGAAATAACCCAGTCAATGAAAGAAAAATACCACATGATCTCACTTATTTATGGATAATAAAGACCATTATAAACTGATGAACATAAACAGATACAGAGGCAGAACAGCATTGAACAGACTGTTAAACTACAGCTGGAAGGCTCAGGAGGGTTGGGGGCTAGTTAAGAGATCAACTGAAGGACTTGTATGCATGCATATAAGCATAATCAATGGACACTGGGTGTAGTGGAGAAGGAGGAAGGTCAAGGGGAAAAAATGGAGACTTATTTAACACTCTTTGTAATACTTTAAGCAATAAAACAAAATTTAAAAAATAAAATAAAAAATAAAAAAATAAAAAAGTACTCCAATTGGCTTTTAATTTTCAGAGAAAATCTAAATCTCAAATAGGCTGTGTTTTGCATTCTTAAAAAAAAATGTTTAGAGTCAAGTTCTATTGCATTTAACAAAGCTGATCTGTGCTCCCTTCTTCATCACTACAGAGGGCAGCAGTAGACAGCAGAGCTCCTTAGCATTACAAAGGAAATGCTAAAAGTTCTTAGTAAACTGGAGGGTTAAACACAAAGTCATGCTTTAATCACTCCAAATTTGTATTGATGTTATGTTGTTTAACATTAACAACATTCTAAACTTTTATATGTTATCAAGCAAACAGATATGGAAAGTACCAGGAGTGACAAGATTTTTTTTCAAAAGTTGAATCTAAGATATTTTTTAATCATGCCAAAACCAACATAAAACAATAAATAATTGTTGTAATATTTATAATATTATAACATAATATTGTAACAAGTGAAATTTAGTCTTCTTTCTGTTTGGTTATATTTCCTCCTTATAGTTATTATTTTCTTAAATATCTGTCTTAGCAAGTGGAAGCACTTTATATAAAACACATGCTTATTACAAATATTATTTTTAAATTTACTCAAATTTGTTTTCAGTAGATAAGAACTTTAAAAGCCATGGTTTCCCAATAGGATGATTTACCTGAAAACGTCTTCAGGACAGAAATGGTTGTGAATAGCCGTTTGCTAGAATGAGGACTGCGCTTGCTTCTCAGGTTGGTTGCCTAGGCCTAAGCACTGATTGTACATGCAAAGGAAGGTCTTGATCAAAAGAGAAGAAATGACTGACAACACAGAGCTACTTCAAAGGAACTAATCGAATAATTAGCCCCAAAAAGACCAAAAAGACTGAAGAATTCATGATGTCATAAAAAGCAGAGCTTCTTAAATTGGATTAGAAAATAAAAATGACATGAACATTGTAAATATTCACAGATCACATCACAGACGTGTAATGTGCCATTAAATGATATCAAATTAAAGGGGAAATTACACTTGTTAGAACTAGGATGAATAAAAAGAAGACATTTAAAGATACATGGTCCTTCAAGTGAAAATTCCTAACATATATTACATAGATGATCACCACCCAGACAGGGAAACTGGGTGAATTAAATTTAAAATAAAATATGGGGGGGAAGATACTGGCAAAAAAAACAACTCATTTTCACATATCATAAATGGCAGTGAACTTTAAACTTCAGAGAAGCTATTCTGGGAATTTGTTTTATACAAAGCAAACTCAAACATGGTTATAGTAAACAATTGATGATACCATTAAACTCTTAAAAGCTATTTTGGATCAGCCCTAAATATTAAATTAGTATGTAAATTTTTCAGGAAAGGAAAGAATCTCTAGGTCTATTTTGATTTGCATATGCTCAGTTTTCTCTTGCTAATTATATATGTTGTTTGAGTTATTTCAATCATTTTGGACTTGTTTTGAGACTTATGTAAGCGAGAAAAAGAAAAACAAGAACATTATAACAAAAGGCAAGTATAACATCTGTCCTCTTTCTGTGCCGCCCTAATATCCCATGCTGACAACCATCTACATTATTAACATGTAACTAACCTGAATCTAACATACAATTGAAATATTTCTTAAATGTATACAGATACTTGAATGACTTGGGACATTATACAAATGTTGAGCAAAGCAACATTTCCATTCCAGATACATCTCATTTTTCACAAATACTTTAGAAAGTATTGAATAAAAATCATTTCACCTTCTGACTTTTTCTATTTACCTATTCTTGTCAATAAGTTCAGATTTAGCTGAATCTTCTATTATACCAGCAAGATAGCAAGTACCTTCCTTATATTAAGGTTTATTGTTAATAAATTCAGCATATTGTACTATATAGTCTTAGTGCCCCAAACTGACACAAGAAGCAAAATCAGGAAAATAGCAAATAGTATTTTCTTTCACACCGATCACAGGTATTAACACTCAAAATATATTCCCAGTGCTCAATCAAATCTTCTTCATTATGAAAAGTTTCATAGGTTTCTTTATAGTATATCTGGGAAAAAAAATAAATAAATTAAGAAAGAATAATTTATTTTTTAGTGAAATATTCATAAGAGTGCTTTATCAGTAGACATAACATCCAGTTTTAAATAAGTGTATTTAACCATTTCACCAAGTACATGGAACTTGATCTGGCTATATACAGTCCACACAAAGGAAGAACACACTTTCTCAAAGGGCAATTTGGCAAGCAGTGCTTGTGAAATGGTGCAAAGTGTTTCTCTCCCTCTTATGTGTGGTTTCAGAGTGACCTGTAACCTAATGTGCTCACACTGTAGATCAGAGGAGTAGATTACTTCTATTGTGGCACAGATAATTAATTCATAGAAAATAACATGCTTAACTATTGCAAATAAGTATATAAAATGCACATTTCTTTTTCAGCCTAGACCAAAGGGTATTATTATTTACCCCTTCAGGCTTCACTTGCATGGAATAGCAAAGAAAATAGATTATTTTCTTCTTTTTGTAGGAAACAAAAGAGGAAATTTACTATGAAGCAGGTTTTATGCTAGTCTCTTTATATATGTAACTATTTTAATCCTCATAATAGTGATAAAATGGAATCCAAGAAATAAGAAAAATATTCAAGTTTAGCCATACAAACTAATTATAAAAATAAGACTTTAACCCATTTTACCTGATTTCAAAGTTGATCTTTCGCTAACAGATTTATAAAAATCTAGAGGCCTAGTGCATGAAATTCATGCACAGGTAGGGTCCCTAGGCCTGGCTGGCATTCAGGACCCTTCCGGCTGCTGCCTGGGCCTTTCTTCATTCCATGCCACCCCCTAGTGGCAAGCGCACATCATAGCGAGCAGCCAAACTCCTGGTCTCCTGGTCAAACACCTGAGGGGACACTTTGCATGTGTAAGAACGAATTTTACAAAAAAGACAGAATATTGGCCTGATTTTGGAACAAAGTTTTGACCCTGGTCTTACAAACTCCTACTTTATGGAAATACAGTTGTGTTCACGTCTAAGAGTAAGGAAACTGGGAGCCACATAACTTAAAATTTGTATCTTTACCATCAATCAACTTTTTGATCTTGAACAAGTCACTTGTGCTCTATGTGCCACAATTTCCCAACTGTAAAACTACAACAATTATGATAGCACTACTGCCTAGGATGGTTCTGAGAATTAACTAAAAGCAACTAAAGTTGCAACAGCTGCATAAAATTTTAAAATATTAATTTTGGTTGGACATATTAAAAAATACTGTTAATAAGAAACGTGAAGAAGAAATATGATCAAAAAGATGAAAATATGAGAGAATGCAAAATAAGTGAACAATTATAATTGCTGTAACACATTATTTTGAACAAACCATAGACATTTAAATATGCATTACTCTACAGAAGAAAAATATCCATATTAGTTTTGTATTTCTGAAACAAAAAGTAAATTATAATCCTAATGCTATTTTCAGAAGCAGTTAAAAGTTTCTGAGTATACTAATTTGATCTTTATTTGAAGAGGAAAGCATAAAAGATTGGGTTCCCCATTTACTCTCTGTCTATGCTTGGGAAGGAGAAAGAAAAGAGGGAAAATTCACTCTAGTAATGGTTAATTTTTTTCAAAGTGTTCTGAACATTTTTGATAAGGCAGTCTATACCAGTGTGGAAGCTTTTGAAGGATTAATAAATCTGTTCTGAAGATTCTTACTGCAAATGTGGCAGGTGGGAAGGGTACATGTGGCCTAAGGTAAAACCATTGACAAGACAGAGGGTATCTGGATTCTGAATTGGCCTAGGCTATGACAAGTGATTATAAATTTCCCTTTGCAGTCTATAATCTTGTCAGAAACTAATGCAATTCTCTCTGTTGAAATTTTCATTAATATTTAGACTAACTTGAATGTAGAAAATAGGCTGAACACTGATATCAACTATTTTATTGACTCAACTAGTACATGGCTTTGTAGTTTTACCAACATTTTAAAGCCATCTGCAATGATTTCAAAGCTAGTATTATAAAAATAACTTGTATTCAACTATTCTTACTTATATTCTCTGAGGGTTATTTTCTGAGTAACAGTAAATCTCAAAGAAAAAGAGTCCTATAACATATTAAAATGTTCCTATATTTTATCACATATAGTAGTAATAACTAATGGATCTAAATGGTGGTCAATAAAAAGGCAATCTATAAAGAATAACATTATCATATTCGTTAGGTAAATAAACCTTTTCTGGACATGGTGTGAGCAGTGTAACTTAATGAAGAATATTTTTCTTTTTAATTAATATAGACATTCACAGTACAGAAAATGATCATAAACAATGTAGACTTACTCTACAACATTGTGGAAAAGCTGATAAATCCAGGATATCAACTATAAAAAGCAATTTTTCAATCATTTACTTAACTTCTAGAAATATGCACTGAGAACAAGAAATACCCACTTGTATTCAAAACCATTCAAACCTCACTCACTGAAAAATTTATTCATAGGAGATTAATATGTAATCTATCTCATCACAACATCAGAATTAAAAGTCCTAAATAATAAAAATATTTAAACATTTTTTTGAGATCTTTGCAAATCTTATTTCTAATGCCTTGCTTCCATGTTATCTCTGTGACATTATGTCTTCAGAAATGCTAATATGGGTTCATCTAAATTTATTGAATAGAGTTCCATGAGAAAAAAATAATCTATATAACAAAAGCCTAAGCAACAGACAGTTACAATGGAATGACCAGAATGACCAGTCGCTATGAAGTGCACTGACCACTAGCAGGCAGACACTCGATGCAGAGGCTGCCCTCTGGTGATCAGTGCGCTCCCACAGGGAGAATGCTGCTCAGTCAGAAGCCAAGCTCATGGCTGGCAAGCACAGTGGTGGTGGTGGGAGCCTCTCCTGCCTCCACAGCAGCACTAAGGAGCAGCCAGCCGAGTGGTAAGGAGTAGTGAGCAGGTTGATGGTAAGGTGAGAGGGGTCCCAGTCTGTGAGAGGGTGCAGACTGGACTGAGGGCCACCCCTGCCCCTACTTCCAGTTCACAAATTTCATGCACTGGGCCTCTAATTTTCATATAAATATGTACAAAACAGAAAATCAAGAAATAGATTTTTATTTATAATAATTCATATTATTATTTGAGCTAAGAGTCATTATTAAAAATATGTGCAGTTCTCTGAGTTGAAATTGGTATTTTCCCCTCATTGATAATGAAAGAAATTCAATGATATTAGAAATAATTTAACAAAGAATGTATTTCACTCTTGAAAGCAAAGAAGGATGTGATAGCTTTTGACAAGGATTCCTAATGAGATAGAAGATTTTTCTCTGATATATTAGCACAAGAGTTACAGAGGGAAACATTTCAGTTTAACATAACGATAAATTTTACAAAGGTGGCACAAGATTGCTTCAGAAACATTATTCCTGATTCAGTGTTTAAAATTTTATCGTAAGAACAAACATCCATAAATGGAGGTAGCAATTAGAATTAGTAACCCTATTCTAATAGTTAGGATATTTTGAAAGTATAAATATAAAATAGTAACATGGTTATATGAAATGGATCCAGGCTCTCTCACTGCTTCTTGAGATTCTTTTTAGAGAGAGAGAGAGAGAGAGAGAGAGAGAGAGATTTCATTGTTTTTCCCAATGATGGCTCTATAAAACAATCTACACCTTGAACAAGAGAATAGTCCACTTACTATTTACTGTCTCAGCACCTCAATTTTCTCCCTTCTGTCAGTTTTTCTTTACTCAAGAAAGTGATGCTTCTTTCACTGGAATTTGCACTAGTATGAAATTTTTCTTCACTTAACTAGAGCCTTTAAACCCTGGCATATTTCTCTGACCTAGAAATTGTCTTCCCTTTTCTTCTCAAGACATAACTTTATCTTTGGTTTTATCCTCATCACCAAACATTTACAATTTTACTCTAACATCTCTGTTACAGATCTCACCATTAATGCAGTATTACTCTCCTGAAATGTGGATTTCTTTTCACCACTGGCTCCAAAATACTCTCTCATTGAAGGTTATCAAACCATCCAGCCACAAGTTTCAAAGTAAAACAGAATATTGCTTTATTATTTACTGCTTTCTTTATATGTCCTCTTACTGATATCCAAATGTTTTTAATAGCATTGCCATCCTCCCAATCAGAATACTCTTGGATTTTTTATTCTTCCTTATTCCTCTTCCTTGACCAGTTTCCCTGACCAACTTACGACCAAGACCAGTACATATCACTCCCTCTCGTTGTATAATGAGGTTATTGTCCTTAGGAAAGCACAGAAAATCTAAAGAATAAACAATAACTTTAAGACTAATGATGAAGTTGCTAAGAATGAAGTATAAAACCACTGAGAGACACTGAGACTTAACTGACATGAGAAAAACTATAGACTAAGAATGTGGTCCTTGATGTTACAATGCATGTACATCATTGGATATACTGATAACTAAAACCCAACATTCTATTTTTCTCTACACAATAAAGACTTTCTAGAAAAAAAAATGAAGAGTACACTCTAAAGTAATGAGCTTGTATGTTTGCTTATGTGACACCTTTCTTTGGACAAATTCAGTTTCAGAATGTGGCCTTTGCCTTTGGTGTTGTTTCCATTCCCAAAACTCTCTATACAGAAGAGTTACATTCTATATTATATACCTTGTATCACAAAGAGAAGTATGTAAAGCTGAATTCCAACTTTCAACTGTAGCTAGAGTGGTTTGGGTTAGATGCTGTGAAGGCTATACTAGATCAAGTAGGTAGTATGACAGGTATGAAATAGTAAAAAAAGATGATTGGTTAAGGCAAAGGAACTATGGAAATGTTTTTAAATTCCATATTTTTTTATTTTTAGAAAAATAGCTAATTAAATTTCTAAGAGATAGTAAAAATTCAGATTTTGGTTAAAACAATTTATTAAAATGTTGTTCCAACCTCTTCCTACTTGTATACAATATAGATAAAGATATTATTCTGAGCATTTAAATAGTTTTAATCTAAGAGTTAAATATTTTTAATTAGTATTAGAGAATTTGGTTGATCCCATCATTAGTCAATTCACCTATTTTATTGCTGAAAAGTATTTCTACAGTTTTAGCTTTCTTTACAATTTAATCTTAAATTCAACATTGATTTGACATATTTAGAAATAGGAAATAAATCGACATTGTTGGAAATGTACATACTTTTTTTATTTCTCTAATTTTTTCTTTTATCTGGGGATACATCCTTTAAATGTTGTATCCTTAAAGACATGACTAAATAAAGAGATATAAATGTTTTCTACACGAAATTGAATACAAAATAAATAGTAGTTTGCTGGAAACTGATTGTTTTGATGGTGGAAACTGATTGTTTTTAACCTACCTTGGTTGCTCTGAAAGGTCAGGGCTATGCACCCATTGTTTAAGTTGAAACATTGTTAATTACAGCAAATCCCCACCTGTTAATTACATGTAAAATTCATGCTTGGAATTTCCTGCCTAAGGATATGGTTGTTTTCTCAGAGACTCAATAGAAGGCTGGTGAGACCCAGGCATCAGTGGGCAGTCTACCCTGGTAGAGGAAGGCTCCACGCCTGGTCCCCCAGTTTCCAAACTGATTCTCTTCTAGTCTCTCTTCATTTTGTGTGCGGCCTCCTTCAGAATTCGAACCCTGAGCATGAACCCTGAACCGTGCTGGACATGTAAGGGGCTCCCACAGTACTTAAAATTTAACATTGCCCAATCTGATTGTTCTAGAGCCAGTGCTTTATGTAATGCTATGATTAAGATTGCTTTATAGATTTTCTGAATATAAAAATATATTTCAATTAGTTGGAAATATTTTAATCTGGTATAAATATGACGTATATTTAGAGTAGATATTATTCTTTTAAATATTTTGAAACTTTGGTATTTTTTAATTGATTTTAGAATCTAAGTAGATAAAAGCTTATGCTAAAGAAAAAAAATCAAACCAGCTTGGTACTGTGTGGCTCAGGGGTTGAGTGTGGACCTATGAACCAGGAGGTCACCATTCAATTCCTGATCAGGGTATATGCCTGGGTTGCAGCATTGCAGGCTCCATCCCCAGTGGGGGATGCAGGAGGAAGCCAATTAATGATTATCTCATCATTAATGTTTCTATCTCTCTCTTCCTCTCCCTTCCTCTCTGCAATCAATAAAATACTTTAAAAAATCAAACCAAACAATAAACATAGTTATTTTGTGTTTTTTAAGAATATAAACTTGGATAAAATTAACTTCATTTGCTATGGTTTCCCTATTGGCATATAGAAAATTGATAAATTTTAATACTTGTCATCTGGGTTTAAGTCAAAGAATCAAGACAGCTCTTTTAAAAAAATCTAGTGGAATGAAGGCTTGGGGAGGGGATGGGATGGGATTGGGGAGGAATGAGTCAATTTGAAAAAAAAGGGGGGCATCTGTAATACTTTCCAAAATAAAAATAACTTTTTAAAAATAATAAAAAGAATATACTTCCTTTCTACTCAATAAAATTTGTTTATGAAATAAAAGAGAAGGAGACTAACCTAAGAATTTAATTTACCTTACAAGTAATTTATATAATTTGGGAATGGAAAAGTATTAATTTTCTTAGGCCTGATGATTGCTGTCTAATTTTCTCACTTATGTCTCTACTTTGTATTATAGTCTCATTACATGGAAACCAAGTCAGAATGCACTGAAAATTCTTAAACACAAATATTATCAAGGACATAATATTATTTCTCTCAGAGGTTTGACAGTTAGTTTGATGCTTCTGTGTCTCTGGATCTATTTTTGTTCATCCATTTATGTTGTTCACTATATTCCACAAATGAGTGAGTGAGAAGGCAGAGGCGTGGGGTTGGGGAGGGGGTAAGAGATAAAGCAAAGGATTTGTTTGCATGAATATAAGCATTACCAATGGACGCAGTCACTGAGGGGGGGGGGGGAATGAGGGCATGTGCTGCTGGCAGGTGGGAGTGGCCTGAGAGAGGTCCATGGAGGAAAAAAATAATAATATTGTAATAGCTATGTATGAGCTGGGTAGGGGGGGGGTACTTGAAATATTAGGAGGACCACTCTGTAAACTATATGATCATCTAACCACTATGATGTGCACCTGAAACTAATACAGAATAATACTGAATGTGAACTATAATGGGAAAAAAAAGATGGAAAATTGTATGTTATATGCTTTTCATCATCATAATGATAAAATAATAAAAAATGTATTATTTCTGAAGTTTAGATTGCTATCAGCTTATCTCCAACAATTGACTTGCTTCAATATGAAGTGAAATTTCTCAATTTCCCTCTCCCCTCACATTCTAGTTGAGCTTTTGCAAAACTGCCTGGGGCTTTTACCTGAAAGAGAAAGAAAAATGTGGAAAGAAAAAGAAGAAAATAAAGTAGGACAGATGTTGTCACTCTTAACCTTGGTCCCCAGACTGTTTCCTCAGCTGTCACAGTGCTCCAGCTTCCCAGGATTCAGCCACACTGACAAGTCTCCGCGCTGAAGGTCCATGCCCTTCCTCTCTGTTACCTTTTTTTTTCTTTTGCTTTTCATTCATCCAAGAATGTTTCTCCTTACCCACACATCATCTCTTATTTCATTAAGAACTTGTTTAAGGTGACTTCTTTTATGAGGCTTTTCCTAACAGCTCAGACAGAATTTGTTGTCCCTTCCAATGTGCCCATATTTCAACCAGATTATAAGCTCCTGCAGAACAGAAATCATATCAATTTGATAATAAGTGCTTTCTAGGCTGAGTTAATTGAACTTCAGCTTCATCTAAAATAAAGCTTTCTCCATGAAGCATTTTCCAGTCCTTTGTTAAATGACTTTTTTCTTTGAGTGCCATTGTTTTTATTATTTTATGCCAAGGACTTTATTCCCATATTATAATTAACTAGGGGCCCGGTGCACAAAAATTTGTGCACTCGGGGTGTCCCTCAGCCCGGCCTGTGCCCTCTTGCAGTCTGGGACCCCTCAGGGATGTCCACCTGCTAGCGTGCCTGGCCAGCCTGGGTGAGGGGCTGATGGCTGTTTGCAGGCTGGCCAAGCCCCCCAGTGTGGACCCTCACCCCCATTGGGATGTGGCAAGCCTGAGTGAGGGTTGAGAGCTGTTTTCAGGCTGCCCACAGTCCCTTCAGGGTTCAAGTCCCTACTAGGGTGCCTGGCCAACCTGGGTGAGGGGCCATTTTCAGCCTTTCAGGCTGCCCACAGCTCCCATTGACCCAAGGTCCCAATGAGGCGGGTTGGAATCAGATTTCTGGGGTTTATTTATTCTCTATAATTGAAACACTGTTTCTTTGAGCTGAGTCCTAGGCAGGTAAGGAAGCCTCCTGTTTATGGCTTTTATAATTGAAACATTGTTACTGTGAGCAGAGACTCAGCCAGCCTAGGCAGGCAGGCAGTTACAACGGAAGCCTGCTGTTTACTCTAGCTTCATGGCTGCCAGCCACCATCTTGGCTGGGTTAATTTGCATACAGCTGCTCTGATTGGCTGGTAGGCATGGCTTAGGCATCCCAGAGAGACAGTTAATTTGCATATTACTCTTTTATTAGATTACATAAGGAAAATGATCACTCCCAATATATATCATAAAAATACTTGGGGGCAAAAATATCAGTACTCTAGAGTGAATATCAGTACTCATAGGTAGTCAAATACTTATTAAGTATGTTTTAGTTTTTCAAAAAATTTTCAAAAATATCTATATTTATATATACATAAAGAGGTAATAAGCAAATTAGGCTGGGATGCTGTAACGGGTCATGACTGGACAGGAGGTTGCGCACACAGGTGAGGCCTTGAGTGGAGACAGAGACAGAGATGGGGGGCTGGCTCAACCTGCTGAGCAGCAGCTCAGGCTGCTCCCCCCCCCCCCCAGAGCTGGAGCAGACACAGACAGCAACATGGAAGCCACCTGAGCCACCCTGCTGAGGCTGGGGCTAGCCCCTGGAGCTAGGGACTTGGTGGCCAGCCCGAGCCACAGTGGCCAAGTGCAAGCTGAGAGAGGAGAGGGTGAGCCTGCCCACAGCCTCTTAGGCCAATCGCAGGCCCAGAGAGAAAAGGGGGCGGGGCAGGGCAGAGTGGGGCGGGCCCAGCCCCAGCCTCCATGGCCTGGAGTAAAATGTTGACAGCTAGTCCTTTCAGTATAATTGGGGCATTAGAGGCCCATCGAATAATTATTTCCTTTTCTATGAAACACATAACTCTGACACACTGTTTACAATTAAATAAGTTCCACACATTCTGACATTTTACAGCCCTGGAAAGTTACATAAGATGCTCAGCAAAGTGAGAAGATGAAAAGGATGTTTAGGCTTTTAAAGATGTAACTAATTTCTGTCTAGAAGACAAACCAATTCAAAAAGGGATGGTTTTATTGTCCTACAGGACCTCAGCCAGGTGGTATCCACTTTAGCAGTTTTACTCCAGGCTCTCATCTTCGGCAATCTCCTTTGAACAGCATCGTCACCCTGCCAGTCCCTTCACTGAGTTAAACAGAACTTTTGCATCTGCTATTATGTATTTGAATAAGAATGATGTATTTAACACATGCAAAATTTTGCTTTGACACAATTAAACAAAAAATCATTTGATTCTTCCCTGGAACATAGAAAAGCACAAACTTGAATCATTGGTGTGACTTAGGCTAATTTTCCAAATATTGTTAATAAAATTCATGTAGGTTCTTCACAGAGCCAAGAATTCTCTCTTTCAGGCCTGCATATTCAGTATCTTCGAGGAGGTGGCTGGTTATTTTGTATTTTCTTTTTTTAATACTCACCATAGGATATTTTTTCACTGCTTTTTAGAGAGAGTGGACTGGAAGGAGAGGGAGGAGGAGCAGTATTTGGAGAAGGAGAGGGAGAGGAAGAGGGAGAAAGAGAGAGAGAAGGAGAGGGAGAGGGAGAAGGAGAGGGAGAGGGAGAGGGAGAGAGCCCACTTGCGGCCTATAGCAGGCCCTCGGCAGCAGTCTCGCCTCTGTGCATGAGCTGCAGCTGCAGCTGCAGCGGAAACACTTTTTCTAACAGCTCATTGGCTAAGCTTCCTATACGCCACTCGCAGTGTTCTTGGTAATTTGGGTAATAAGAATTCAAGACGGTGATCTAGGCTTTTTCCACCTCATTCCTGGGGGGAAAAAAGGAAGGTCCACTGCTAGAGGGGCTAGGAAATGTCATATCCTGCCCTAGCCAGTTTGGCTCCGTGGATAGAGCCTTGGCCTGTGGACCACAGTGGGGCCAGGTTCGATTCTGATCAAGGGCATGTACCTAGGTTGCAGGCTCCTCCCTGGCTGGGGCCCAGGTTAAGCCTCATGCAGGAGGCAGCCAATCGCAGTGTCCCTCTTACATTGATGTTTCTCTCTGTCTTTCCCTCTCTCTTTCACACTCTCTAAAAATCAATGAAAAAATATCTTCAGGTGAGGAAGAAAGAAAGAAAGAGAGAGAGAGAGAGAGAGAGAGAGAGAGAGAGAGAGAGAGAGAGAGAGAAAGAAAGAAAGAAAGAAAGAAAGAAAGAAAGAAAGAAAGAAAGAAAGAAAGAAAGAAAGAAAGAAAGAAAGAAAGAAGAAAGAAAGAAAGGTCATATCCTATGAAAGAGACATCTTGAAAATGCCTAAAGAAAGTCGATAGTTTTTCATGGTGAAGGGACTGGAGTCCATGTTGATGAAAACACCTTGGTGGTTGCAGCAGCCTACAGTGGCAGCAGTAGTGGGTTGATGGGGGCCTTCCCCTGATCAACCAGGTTGTCTTCTGCAGAGGGAGGCCTACTGATGACTTAGGCCTGCAGGGAGTGAGCCTAAGACATAAGTTGGACTTCCCCTGAGGGCTCCAGGACTGTGAGAGGGGGCAGGGTGGGCTGAGGTACACCCCTCATGCACAAATTTCATGCACCAGGCTTCTAGTATATGTATAAAAGGTTAAACGACAGTCCAACTGTCTGACCAGTAGCTATGATGCACAATTACCACCAGGGGGCAGATGCTCAATGCAGGAGCTCCTGAGCTGTGGTGACTTGGCAGTGGTGTTTCTCAGGTGACACACCCGTAATCAGAGAGGAAGGAGCCCCATTCCTTGTAGGGCTGTGCGATTCCATCTTTGGCCAGGGTTATGTTGTTGCTGGGGCACAGTTGGCCCCAAATCTGGTTTACTGAACACTTGCATTTGTGTTCCACATCCTGTACAACAGCAACTTTGAAGAGTGCCCTCTGGCACTCCAGGACCCCTCAGGGGATATCAGAGATCCAGTTTTGTCCTGATCCCCACAGACCAAGCCAAGGACCCCACTCACTTTGCAGACACCCTTTAAGCCACAGCACCACCCCAGGTGCTGCCAGTCAGGGAGTGACTGTGGGAGATTGGCTCCAGGATGTGTCCAGCACCATGTCCCCCAGTTCCACCCTACTGGCCACCTTCTACACCTTCTAATTAATTTTCTTTCAATGTGCATGAATCCATGCACTGGGATATATATATATATATATATATATATATATATATATATATATCTGGTGCATAAAAATTTGTGCACTTGAGGGGGTGATTCCCTCAGCCCGGACTGTGCTCTCTCACAGTCTGGGACCCTGGGGGGATGTCCACCTGCTGTCATACCTGGCCAGCCTGGGTGAGAAGCCAATGCCTGTTTGCAGGTTGGCCAAGCCCCCCAGTGGGGATCCTCACCCCATGGGGGTGTGGCCAGCCTGGGTGAGGGGCTGAGGACCATTTTCAGGCTGCCCACAGTCACTTCAGAGTTGGAGTCTCTAGTGGGGTGCCTGTCCAGCCTGGGTGAGGGGCTGAGGGCCGTTTTCAGGCTGTTCACAGCTCCCATTGATCCAAGGTCCCAGTGAGGCTGGCTGGAATCAGGTTTCTGGGGTTTATTTATGTTCTATAATTGAAACTGTTGCCGTGAGCAGAGGCCCAGCTGGCAGAGGCAGGCAGTTTCCTCCATCACTGGCCTCCTGTTTGCTTCAGCTCCTTGGCTTCTATAATTGAAATTATGTTGCCTTGAGCACAGGCCCAGCCAGCCTAGGCAGGCAGTTGCAACGAATGCCTCCTGCTTGCTCCAGCTCCATTGATGCCAGCCTCCATCTTGGTGGGGTTAATTTGCATACTGTCACTCTGATTGGCTGGGGGGCATGGCTTGGCTGATGGGCATGGCTTAGGTGTCTCGGAGCCATGGTTAATTTCCATATTACTCTTTTATTAGAGTAGATCTACTGAGTGGCCAGATTATTATGACCACCTGACATTTGTAGGCAAATTAGCCGTACATTGCATCATATGGGATATGAAAGCTGAAGGCCTGTACAAACACCTTTGCTGTCTGCAGTTACCAATATAAAATTTCTCCAGTTCTCAAAGGAACAGGAGGATTGGATAGTTGGAAAAAAGTCATGTGGCCTGATGAATCACATTTCCAGTTGCATCATGCAGATGGCAGAGTGAGAATTTGGCAGAAACAGCATGAAAGCATTCACCCCATGCATGAGTACAACCCTTCAAGCTGGTAGGGACAGTGTTATGGTTTGGGGCATGTTTTCCTGGCATGATTTGGGCCCTTTAATTCATGTGGAACAACATCTGAATAGCACAACATACCTAAGTATCATTGCTGGTCAAGTTCATTCTGTCATGTTGATGGTGTATCCCAATGGAGCTGGCTTCTTCCAACAAGACAATGCACCATGCCATGGTGCTCATATTGTGCAGGAGTGGTTTCAAGAACATGAGGGATACTTTACCTTGTTTAGGTGGCTCCCACAATCACCAGATCTCAATCCAATTGAGCATTTGTGGGATGAAGTTAAAAGAGCCATCAGGCAGCTGGTTCCACAACCATCAAATCTCACAGAACTGGATAGTGGTTTTCATCAAGCATGGTGTCAGATTCCTCGAATCACCTTTCAACATCTCGTGGAGTCAATGCCAAGAAGAATCCCTGCAGTACTGAAAGCAAAAGGTGGCCCAAAGAAGTACTGATGGGGTGGTCATAATAATCTAGCATATATCTAATCTAATAAAAGCATAATATTGCAATTGACCGTTTCTTCGGGATGCCCAACAGCCAATCAGAGCGACTGTATGCAAATTAACCCAGCCAACATGGCGGCCGCCACTCACGGAGTAAACGGCAGCTTCCATTGCAGCAGGAGTGAAAGTGAAACTGTCTGCGCGCCGGCTCGCTTATCCTTGCCTGAAAGCAAAACATGTTTGCAAACATGTTTGCAACAATGTATAAATCATAGAATCCTTGGAAGCTGAAGGAAACAGCAGGCTGGGCCTGAGTCTAAGAGTAACAATTGTTTCATTATAGAAGCCACGAGGTGAAGCAGCGAGGAGGTTTCATTACATGTCTAGGCCCTGGCTTAAAGGAACAGCATCAATTATAGAAGATAAACAAATACCAGAAACCTGTGTCCAGCCAGCCTTGCTGGGACATTGGGTCAATGGGAGCTGTGGGCAGCCTTAAAGCCTAAAAGCGCCAATCAACCCGTCACCCACGCTGGCCACAACCCAATGGGGTGAGGGACGTTCCTGGGGGCTTGGCCAGTCTGCACACAGCCATCAGCCCCTCACCCAGGCTGGTCAGGCATGCCAACAGGTAGACATCCCCAGAGAGGTCCCAGACTACGAGAGGGCACAGGCGGGGCTGAGGGACCTCCCGAGTGCACAGAGCGGCGGCAGGGTGGAACAGCGCAGGACCCAGGACCGGGGGGTGGGAAAGAGGAGGCAGGGTTGGCGGCCTGCTTGACGGCTCCTCAGGCCCTTTGAGGGGCACCGGGGAGCAGGAAAGAGGCAGCGGGGGGTCAGCGGCCTGCTTGATGGGCTTCCCAGGCCCCTTGCAGGTCACCAGGAAGCGGGAAAGCAAGGCGGTGGGACAGGGAGTGGGAAAGAGGCGGCAGGGGGTCTTGGCCTGCTTGGTGGCTCCCCAGACCCTTTGGGGGGCACTGGGGTGCGGGGAAAGCAAGCTCTTGGGGGTTGGGGGCCTGCTTGGCGGCTTCCCAGGTCCCTTCCAGGGAGCAGGGAGCAGGAAAAGGCTGGCCTGACCACAAGGTGGGGTTTTCCCTGCTTTCTGGTGGCTGGAGGAAGATGAGCAGTAGGCAAACTTGGGAGGCAGGCAGCACCCAGCCCTGGCCACAGCTCAAAAAAGAGAACAACATGCAGGGGAGGACAAGAGTCTGAGAGATCAATATAGAGGGGGTACCTGCTCCAAGCCTCCATGGTGTGCCTGGGGGCAGGCCCCCAGCAGGTAGACACACACAGGAGGACTGCTCCAAGCCTCAGATGCAGCTGGGGGCACGTCTCCAGGGCGACACACACACACACACAAAAGGCGCCTGGCAGACTGGGGCCATCATAGGACATCCACTGAGGGGTTCCAGACTGTGAGAGGGGGCAGGCTGGGATGAGGGACCCCCACCCTCCCCCTGTGCACAAATTTTGGCACACACTAGGCTGGAGTGGGGGGCGGTCCCTCAACCCAACCTGCACCCTCTCCAATATGGAGTTCTCAGGGACTCTCACAATCCAGGACCTCTGGTTCTTAACCGCTAAGCTGCCTGCCTGCCCTAACCACTCTGCCTGCCTGCCTGCCTGCCTGATCCTCCTAACTGCCCTCCCCTGCCGGCCTGGTCACCCCTATTAACTTTCTTTTTTAATCTTATCCCCTTCATGCACAATTGTATTTGACTTCCTTATTGGCATCTTCCTCTCAAACAATTTTTCTCCTTTATGTAACACTTTTCCTACTGACTCATCATTTATAAACTTTTCTTTCCTCTTTATTTCCTACTTGTGTTCCATCATCATTCTTCCCATTTTTCTACTACCCTCCTTCCCTTCCCACATTCCTTCTTTCCTTTATCTTTAGCCTTGCTCACCCTCCCCTTTTCTTTCCTTCCCACCTTAATTTTTTTCTTCACTTCCTCCCTCTAACCTGCTTTGCTCCCTTCCCCATTCCTTCCAAGGCTGCTCCCCGCCCTTTGGCTGCCACCTGGGTATCCATCCATAGGGGGGCACACACAGCCATAGGGGGAATCCATCCACAGGGGGGCTTAGGCCTCCGTGTGTGTGTGTGTGTGTGTGTGTGTGTATCCCATGTGATGGTGATCCATTCCAAGGCCACAGCCAAGGGGCAGGCCGACTGACTGCTTCCACCCTGCCTCTCCTGCCCTGCAGCTGGGGCCACTGGCTGGCCCACACTGCAGCCTGGATCGTGGGGCAGATGGGAAGGGCTAAGCCCTTCCCATCTACCCCTCTATCCAGACTATGGCCACAGGCCGGCTCACTCCTCCTGCCCTGTGCTGTTGGGGCTGTAGCCTCCACCATCTTGGCTGGGCTAATTTGCATACAGTCGCTCTGATTGGCTGGTGGGCATGGCTTAGGTGTCCCAAAGAAATGGCCAATTTTAATATTACACTTTTATTAGATTTTATATATATATATATGATGATGATGATGATTAAAAACCCTATTCTTAAATCCATAAGATTAAATGAAATCAACTTTGTTACATTATGTGATCTTTATAAGAATCTAAGCTTTAAAAATATAACAAACGTTGGAGAGTGGGTATATTTAAATGTCATTATAAAAATTTTAACTTATTTTTATTGTTTTCTGTTATTTTTTTATTTCCACATTTTCTTTCTTTTTTTTTCTTTTTTTATTACATAAAGTATTACAAAGATTAGTACATATATCTCTTTTTTTCCCCTGCTCTTCCCCCAGCCTCCCCTACCCCACAGTGTTTTGTGTCCATTAGTTATGCATAAATGCATGCATAAAAGTCCTTTGGTTGATCTATTACCCCCACACAACCCTCCCTGTCCTTGTTGCTATAATTTGACAGTCTGTTTGATGCTTCTCTGCCTCTGTATATATTTTTGTTCGCATGTTTATAATGGCTATTATTATTCATAGATGAGTGAGGACATGTGGTATTTTCCTTTCATTGACTGGCTTTTTTCCCTTAGCATTATGCTATCCAGTTCCATCCATGCTGCTGCAAATGATAACAACTCCTTCCTTTTTATGGCAGCATAATATTCCATTGTGTAGATGTACCACAGTTTTCTAATCCATTCATCTGTTGATGGGCACTTAGGCTGTTTCCAAATCTTAGCTATGGTGAATTGTGCTGCTATGAACATAGGGGTGTATATATCCTTTCTGACTGGTGTTTCTGGTTTCTTGGGATATATTCCCAGAAGTGGGATCGCAGGGTCAAAAGGGAGATCCATTTTTAATATAAGTTTCTGAGTAATATATTATCCCCTAATTAAAAATATAAGTATTTTGAAAGTTGGACGCAGTCTTTACAATAAGATTGACATCAGGTCCTTTGAGTCACATAAAAACTATTCCCTAAACTTAACACATTAAAAACATAATTAGATTAAAAAAAACTTGACTAATTTATGATAAAAAAAAAACATATTTTACTTACCTATGAGCAATCTAAATGATCTTTCCCTTTCAATACAATAGTCTTCTTGTTATTAAAGAAGTAAATCTTTCCTGAATACTTTTGAGGTAAAAGAAAATGAATCATTCTGCTTTATGCAACAGAGAATTGGTACATTGTGTTAATCTGACTTGTATCCTCCTGTAAAGTACTGGGAATTATTACTTTAAATTACGCTGTTCGATTAGATTTTCTGAAGCTTAGTATATTGTAATGTAATATAATTGTTAAATGCAAATGAGATACTGTACAGCTTTTCCATAGAGTTGTTCGTGAAAGCCAAGCATTTTACATATTACAGTGAAGTGCATGTTATTAAGAATCAAATTAAAATGAAACTTAATTTGGTATGAAGACAAGATACTGTAGCTTTCTAATGAGTGACAGCATAGCAGGGTATGTATACAGCAAATCTGCCACCTGCCAAAAAACCCCCCTGCCAAGAGCATTAGATATGCCAGGAGTGTTAGCACTGTACTTTTAAAGATTCCCACTTGCTCCCATTACTTCCTGCCAGAGTTACACTTGAAAGTTATTTTAGCTGCCAACTACTAACCAATGTTTTTGTTCAAACAAAGCCAGAAATTCATCCAGCAAGACGTGGAGGAGGAAATTTTTGCCTCTCAACTTTCAGGACCAGAAGTCCCTACCTCATTCATCTATAACTAGTATTAATTACAAATTACTTAATTACGTGTGGATATGTGGTCATTCAACTATATTTCAACTAGATGAAGACAAGAACCATACCTTGTACTCCCTTTTCTTGGCCTAGAATGAATTTGGAATTAACCCCAAGATGAAGAATTATTTTAATCTCCACACAGATAAGTTTTCTTTTTCTAAAAAATATCCTGCACCAGATGATCTTTTAAGTCTCTCAAAAATCAAGGATTCCATGGCATATGATTTAATTATTGCACAGAAAAATAATTGTGAACTGAATGAATGAAGTAACAAAATTATTGGAAACCAAGACTCTATTTGGAGAAAAATACATAAATACACAAAGAATCAAACTACGAACAATGGCAGCATTTAAGATCAGAATAACCTGTGAGCTCTCAAAGCCATCCTGACAGTTGGTGAGGGTAAACCATGTAACTGCCACCCAATCACACTGAAGCATTTGGCCTGCCTAACACATCCATTTTTATACAGATTGTGAGGAGATGGCCACTGGGAGAAGAGGAACGTGAAACTACAGCACATAGTACTACAAATAGCAGACAAATTATAAAACAAACTCCTCAAAGAAGTAGTTCTTACTATTTCTAATCACAGTATTCATTAAATAAAGCATTATTTATTTTTTTTGGAAGAGAGAAGAAAAGCAGAGACACCAATGGGTTTGTTTCATGCAGAAGAAACCAGCTCAGAAGCAATTCATTATTAATGCCTGAATATTCTTGCTAAACAGTTCTGATTATTTCACAAGAAAGAGGTCAAGGTAGTGGAGAAAGGGATTTAATCAAATAAACTCTCAATCTCTCTCCAAATAGCATTTTCATCCAGCTGCATGTAAATTCATCAGACGACCAGCCTCCGAAAGCACAGGCAAGGTTAATCTGCTATGACTGTTAAAACTTCTATGATATGCCTATTGAATAAAGATTTAAAATGGATGAACCGTGCAAGTAACCCCAAATTAGATTTTTTTACTCATAAAATACATGAAATTTTTATTGTTAAAAAGAAACAAACAAATAAGTCAGATTTCTTCCATCTAAATTAGAGTTTATTGTTAATTTCTTAAGAAGAACTCTTTGTAATGTTTTGTAGCTGTAATTTATTGGGATTTTTAGGACTTCCCTCTCTTTTGTTCTAGAAATCCCAAATGCTTCCACTCTGGTTGGAATTTGCTTAAGACCTCAGAAATCAAATCAAATAAAAAGGTTGTAATAAGTTTTACAATATTTTTAAAATTATGGTGATTTAATTTTATTTATATTTGAGATTATAAAATGCATCATAGTTTTATCCAAAGGCAATATTGCTGATAAACTTTACCGAGTGTGTTGGTGATTTAGTACTTAAAAGATAAATGTAATTTTAATTTCTAATTTACAAAATCTAAAAATGAAGGGAGATACCATGGGTAAAAGGAAAATACGTAAGAGGATAAAATAACTGTGAAGGCAAAATATACTGATATATTTTTGTCTGCCCCATTCTGTATCAAAATTTATAATTCAATATGAATATATTATGCAAGTTAAAACTATGTTTTATTAAAATATGGCATGGTGTCAATACATTTTACTTTGAGGGTGAAAAATCCTGAATTCATTTTCTTTAAAAAATAGAAAATTATGCTATGTAGATATTTCTAAAATTAAAAAAGTAAGAGCATAAATAATTTTGACAAACATATATAATTTACTTTCAGTAACAAATAATTTAAACATAATTTTAAAATGAAGCTAATGTCACAATCGTGAACCTATATAAAGATTTTTAAAGCATCTATGACATCTGTATGGTTTGAATGCTCATTTCGTGGATGTTTTGAATTTATAATTTCAAAATCCATATGAAAACACTTTGCACCATGGTAATGATTAATTCAGTCTATTGCTATTTCAATAAACCTTATAATATCTTTTCTGGTAAATTTATAAAATTTATTTTATATTGCAATTTTTATTTCAAGTTTAAGAAATTATGCAGCAGTTAATAAATCTTCTTCAAAAATATTAATGTTTTCCTGCTGGCATTCTTTGCCCTCTTAGCTCTCAGCACCTTTTATAGACACCATTTTACATGAGGACAATTTCTAAAAAGCAAAATATAACTGTCTAATTAAGGGCTGTGTGATTGGCTAGCTTACGGTCTGTGTGACAGTTGTGACGAATACACATATTGTCACAGCCCTAACCTCACTTCACAGTTTGCAACACACGGATGGTATTTTCAGAAATGTGGCGAACACGCTGATACAAAGCTTCACCATGTCTTGTGCTATTCCATTTAATTTTTTATTAACTGCCTGAACATATGCCATTCTAGAACAGGGTAATAGTTACAAAATGTCAGCAGAAACATTCAAACTGCTAAAATGTAAATGATTTTATAAATTTGTAATGAAAGGTAATTGTCATGTGGGAAAAGTAACAGAAAAACAGATATGTATAAATGCAAAACTGGTAAAAAATACATCTTATTGATTGAAGGTAGGAAAACCTAAGTATATTTTAATGAGTACTCTAAGTAGTATTTAAATAAAATTAGATTCATAAGCAGAAAATGTGAATTCTATAATATTTTATTTTCTAACATTAGAAAGTTCATAATCACGACAAGAACTCATAGAAGTTTAATATGCCGAATTCTGTAAACAGTAGGACATTAAGATGCTTCACCTCATTAAAAAAAAAAAAAATAAATCAAAGCAGATTAATACAAATAAAAGGTGTCTTTGGAATCAGCACTATAGCTTCAAGAGCACAATATTCAAACATGATTAGTTCGTCTCTTCATTTTTCACTACGATGAAAAACCATTTAGTGATGGATCCCCTCAGCCACATAATGCTGGGTCAGTACTTCCAGATATGTCAAGAAGAAGACTCAGGCAAGGAACTGAGTATTTCCTCAGCCACCACACTGAGCAACCTCCTTCCAGTCAGGTTTGCGGGCAACCATCTTTAAATGCTTGAGCTGCTCTGCGTGGCCATGACAAGATTTGCAGTTCTCCACGTTTATTTACACACCATCACCCCAACTAGACATCACATGGAAGTGGCGTGGTCACAGCTGACCCCAGGGTAGTCCCTGTCTCCGCCGATCCGATTTCATTGTGCTCTGCGCCTGAACTGCAGCCATCCTGTGGAGGATGTATGCACAGGACTCCGCGCCACAATAAAATTAGCAGGAGCTTGTCAGGGGGCATTTTCCTCTTTTACAGTGACAGACCCTGGACAAATAGGTCTGCTTTCCAGAAACCCACGGAGGTCTGGCTCTCTTGAAGTGCGTGTGAGCCCGGAATATTTACGTCCCGGTGTTCTGTTTGGCAATCTTGTTATGTAATAGTTTGAAAACAATGTGGAGCTTTTGTTGTTTTCTGTTTCCTCCTCACAGTTTTCAGGGGCTTTAAATTGCCTATGAATAGACTACTTATTGGTGATTTGTAGAAAAGCAGCTTCTGTTTAGTAGTAGTCACTGAGAAAATTTTATTCTTCCTGCAGAGGAAAAATGCAGCACAGATCTAGTGTATTGGGAAACCAAAAGTTCTGAGATATATATATATATATTTTTTACAGTTTGATAAATTAAGCTTCAAAAATTTCTTTCCTGAAAGCTCATTTTACCTGTAAAAATTAGCTACATCACAAGTAAAACCTGTTTTAGAAGACACATGTAAAATATGCCTGCAAATAAATTTAAAACATTCTCTGTTTGAGATAAAATGTTAAAAGAATAACAAGGTAAATAGGTAAGTTTTACCATTTGAGGGCAGAACATTTTAAAACATAATATGTTTGGTAATCTAGCCTAAAGTAATTTTATTAGATATTCTGTGCAGTTCTTACATCAAACATTCTCAGAAGCCCTGGGATCATTTTATATTCACTGGAAGACAGAAAGAAATTCAAAACCTAGTTAAATAAATTGTTCATTTATTCCTTCCCTTTTATGCACCAAGATCTACATGTGGTCATTAATTATAAAGAGACTATTATAGCACCATATTTTCATTCAATACGATGTCCTGGTATATATCAAAGAAGTCCCATAATTAAAACAGAAGGGCCACAATGACAATTAAAATTACAATCTATATGGGGAAAGAAAGTACAGTTCTGCAATTTTTCACCCTGTCACTGTCAGCTGCGTGGAATATTCTGGTCACGTATCTTGTAAAGCAGCCTAAATTCTTCTTCACCAATGCAACCTCAAAAGCATTATCAGCACCTAAGCAAAAGCCTATGCAAGTATAATTTAATATGAAGCCCCAGTTTGCAAGTAATAGCGTATAAAGTGATCTTTAAGTGGTGTTTTAAGCACACTTCTGATGGCGACAGCCGCTTTCCCCTGGTAAATGCGTCTCCCTTTGAGTAGTGATTATGAGTCCTGGGTGAAGAGGTCCTGTGTGCAGGTCTGTCTGTAAGCCTTACTTCCAGCTGCCAATCTTTACTTCACAGTGAAGAAAAAGCCACATAGCACCTTGTTCTTACTCTTGTATGCTGTCATCCCCTGAGCCTGATAACACAAAATCATTTCCACGGAACACTCTCCCGCTTCTGCCTCTTAAACCCTGAGACCTGCACACTGTGCAATGCACTTGCACCCCTGGCAACCGGCTCCCGACGCCCCTGCCTGGGAGCCGTCGGCGTCTGCGGGGAGGACTATTTTTAACACTTATCCTGGTAAATATCCGCATTAATGGAGTCCAAAGCTTTTTGGTAGCAATCTGTAGTTGCTACAATTTATTGTCTATAAAAGTCACGAACAGTGAATTATTACTCTTAAAAATTGTGTTTTTCTTTATAATAACTTTAAACCGAGCGCTCCTATATGAAGCATGCAATGGAGCTGGAGAAGGTTTTGTATAATAAAACGGTGACATGGTCATTTTTCCCAGTTTTGCATTACAGAGACACACTCATGCATGGTGCTTTTTAAATTCTTATTATGTGCAAGGTCAGGGGGTCGAATGTCAGAAAGTACTGTTAATTTCACGGGGTTAGGGGAAAGTAAATTCACAGGGAATACAGATCACTTAGCACAGAAAACCAGCTCCTCTGAAGTTTGGTTTTACATCTGTTAACCATATCCTTCAGCCGACGAACCATTGAGACCGCGGTGACATTCTGGTCCCGCGTATAATGGCCTGACATGCGGCAGCGAGAGCGCGGGGCCGCCGCCCGCCCGGCTCCCCGCGCCGGCCGCAGCCTTCCCCCGAATCAGTGAAGCACTGAAACTCCACACCACTGGAACCGAACAAAGCATGTTGCCATTTGGGCTGTGATGTTTAAATTATAGAGAAAGCAGTCAGGATGTCTTAAAGTTCAATCTGACAAGAAATGTAAAATATATTTCTGTCTTCATTCCCTGGGAAGGTAGCGTCTCTCACTGCAGAGTCTCGCCACGCAGTGCTTTTAAAGGGTTTCCTCACAGAACGTCAAAGACCAAATTCTTGCGTTTCAGGGTGTTTTTTTTGTTTTTTTTTTCCTAATCAAAGACACCTTCGCATTGGGCAAAGTTTCAGGGGGCTGGGAATCATAAGCTAGATAATATTGTTTATTCAGTTGGCCGTGTAGGGCAATACAGTTCTTTTAATGCACTGTTTGTTCTGAAAGACGACATTACCATATGCTGGCACCGATACGCACAGCACAGGTTATGCAGCGCACACCACCAACGGCAACATAAAACAATGATCCATTTTACGGTTATGCCAGATGAGTAATAATCAAAATATGCTGTAATGGGAGGGCTGTGAGCATGTTGAAGTCTGATAAAGCCTGAAATTTTAGCCAAGCAGAGTTCACTGGGCTGGTACAGGCAGATGCTGGTAAGTTTGGATGGGTAGTTCCGATTTCGTTTTTTTTAAACAAGATTTTTCAGTTTCAACACTCAGGCTGGGCTCAGCTGCCCCTTATAATTAAATCCTAACGACAGGCTGAGCGTTTGTGTTTTGGCAGTATGTTTAATAGTGTTAGCATTTAAACAGTTACAACTGGAGGTTGAGGGGAGGGGCCCCATTCAAGTCATAGGTGAAGTTTCTCCAGAGAGGCTGTGGTTGACTGGGGTGCTGTGGGTCTCCTGGGACAGCTAGCCACAGGTCATCCAGCTGTAGTAACTTGTTAAGAAATAACTTAGAAAAAAAAATCCAACCTATTCTAAGTCCAACAGTGGCCTGAGGGCCAAAGCTTTTCCGTTTTAACAATTTCGCCAGGAGTAACAGTTCTACGTGTGTTTGTATGCCAAAGGGTCTGTGGGTAAATAAGAGCTGTATGTGGTATGTCTCATAAAATCACCCTGTCTCACAAAATGGCCAGAACAATCCAGGGTACACATTTTAAAAAACACGAGAATTATTATTAACTTTGCAGTGGTGTATTTCACTGGCTTTCTTTTATAATTAAAAACTTTCCCCCTCCCATCTTCTTTCCAGCAAGCAGCCTGTTGCCTGAAGTTTTAATCCTTCATTACTAGTTAAAACAAAATCACCAATTAGCCACATGAACACGTCTGTATTAATCTCATTAAGGTGATGGCACCAAATAAAATGGAACTATTTTTGTGCTTTTACTGTGTTCCTATGGCTTTATCAGGCCCTATGGTCATATACAAAGACCTCGAAGTTTAGTCATTTAGAGTCATTCGGTTGTGGACTGAATGTGGCATTACCATCTATGGCTGAAAATTGCTTTCAGCTTTTAAACTGCACTGACTAGTCTGTAGTTAATCTTAGATCATTCACTCGCAAAATTAAATGAGCCAGAACGATGGTCTTTTTTTCTTTTTATAAAATAATACATCACAAAACACTTATTTGCCCTGCCCAAAAGAGAGATCAAATTCATTTAAAATCCCATAAACCAAGGTTGTGAATTTTTAATTTTATTTAGTAGCAGAGAAATAGAGGGTAAGCTATCTTCCTACAGCACATCATTGCTATAAATTTACATATGGAACATGGTTTGATGCTTAACCAACCTTTAATCTACCTTTGATGTATACTTCTACTTCAATGTGGTCATGTGACACCCTTATTAATGCAAATGTAAAAAAGACTGTTTTGGATCTCTGATGTAATTAGCCATAAACCATGTTTTTTAAAAAAAAGGAAGAGTGCCTACCGGAGTCACTGGAGTTGCATATAAAGTTCACAGTTATCACAGAAGAATAACCATAGGAACTTCATTTAAAAATTTTACTTCACTCATTCCTATATTTTCTGCCTAAGTAACAATTACAGACTATTTTGTTATACCAGTTGCATTCAACTAAGATTTTATTGCTAAATTATTTGTTTCTTAAGAGTAAAGCATTTTAATGTTCATGAGATTTTTTAATCCACTTTCTTATAAATGTAAAATCACACTGAGGAAAAAAAATGGCTATCTGAGGCAATAGGAAATATAATACTTCTTATCCTGATTAGCATATCATAATTTCAAACACATCATCTTTTAATTAAAAACATTGGGTGTGTTTACTTGTTGGTTTCCTCCTTTCCCACTGCTCTACCCCACAATGTGGACCAAATGTGTATGTTTTATTTTGGCAGTCACTAATTTTAGGCTCCAAAAAACATGAGGCACCACAAATGAGGTGAGGTCACCTCATAATGCCAGTTGGAGGCAAAAAAGTTTGGGTGTTTGAGGTTCTGACCCAGTGAGTCCCCTGGTGGATAAGGTTAGATATTGGAAAATAAGGTTCATGCTACTCTGTCGCTGGGCTGGTGCAAGCTGCCTGTTTGACAGAAAAGTTGGTGTGTGGTCTGGACCTCAAGAAAAAGGAAGTCAGCCACCCAAATCAAAACCACCCTGTTGGCTACCCAAACATGACTTTCACATCAACTTAAGGAGACAGGAAGAAAATGGTAAAATACATAAATAAATAAATAAATAAATAAATAAATAAATAAATAAAAAATTAAGATTGCACTTTATTTTGAGATTGTCTAGGAAAAGTCATGGATCTATCTCGATGTTAGAAAAGTTCCTAAGCTAAGGATATAATTGCCAAAGCCACATTGGTGACATCTCTTGATTTTTACTGCATCTTGCTAGTATACATGATTCAAGTTGAACTGTTCCAGAAATCAATCAGTTATTTTTAAAAATATAGTTTTATAAGCATAAGTGAATAAAATAAAATGGATTTCTATTTTGAACGTTCCTTTAAATTTAAACAAATGCAAAATTGGCAGTAATTAATAGACAAATTAATAGTCACTCATAGTTTATATAATTATTTTGCCAATGATGGACATGTCTATTTCATTTGTAATAACCTAGATAGGAAGGATTTTGTGACTAAAACATCATACTCATTTTATTGAGACTGTTCTTCTTGTCTTAACAACTTTTTTGAGACCCCCTTGACCTGATTCTAAATAATGTTATGATATTGTTAATTTAAAATAAGCATCATATTTATATTTTTCAATAAATTTTAATGATATCAACAGGATTAAATCCAGTCAAGATTTGTCCTTTTCCCAAAAATATGGAAACAAAGATACACATATATTTTTAAATCTCATCTGAATATCAGGTGATCATTCTAAATACCTCACAGTATTAGCTTTGCCATTTCAAGAAAAATATCTGCATATTGTTGTTTATTCTGTAAAATATTCCTTTTTTTAATAGCCTGAACCAAATAATTTCTCATTTTTACAGGCTTCACTTCACTTTTCTCACAGTGAATAAATTGCAACTTATTTCCATGAAATTCACAGATGACACAGATCTTTATTTTGCATAAAGGCATAAAGAAGTGTCTAATATCTTCAATATTCATCTGCTAAGTGGACATTTGCATTGGGTTAGAACAGAAAAAGAGCCCCAACCCTCCCGCAGTGACAGCTGTACAAAGGGATGACATCTGACAGCTGTGACAGTGCTGAAGGGAAACTCAGATGACTCGCAGCATCCATGATCCAATTACAGCATACATCCCTCTGACAGACCCAGCAGCTTGACTCCAGCGTTTGGAAGGACAGTATTGATCTCTTGTCAGAAACCAGTTGCCTGCCTGCAATTGTGTGCCGCTGAACTTTGAAAAGCTATAGTACCCTCTTAAATGATAGGGGCAGTCAGGTTACAGTATTCAGGTACAAAGAGAGGTGCAAAGGGTGTCTGCTAAACGCTCTAACCTTGAACAAATCATAACAATATGACAGTCCAATCCTACTCCAGGAGCCCAGCTGACGTAGCTGGCTACTGTCTGCGCTAATGGTAAGACAGCTCCTTGTGTTTAGTGGGATGATCTTACTTGATGAAAAGGCCACTGCAATTAGTGCATGCTGGTTGGCTGTGCTGGGTGACAGCAGCATGGACGGTATAATGGCACCTGCCAATAACGCTAACTTCAAGAAAACAGACAATTAGGCCTTTGATCCTAACACTGTTAGTCCCTCTACTCCAGACCTCTGCTCCGCTTTCACTGTAAACCTCACAAGGGCAATGTGGTACAACTTCACCAAACAGAACAACTTGGTCAAGAGGTCAATTACCTTTTTCCTCTTGCTTCTGTTCTTGCCTTCCTTAAGGGGAGAGAGGGGGGGGAGGGTGCTCATGCAAAATGTAACAAACAAATGTTTCCTTTCAACTGTAGCTTAAACCTAATATATAAGCAGAACATTTAACATGCATGATTTTAAAATACATTTTAAAAAATAGGGTGATGAAAACATAAGACCCTAAATTTTATAGTAGAGCTATCAAATGGCAAGTGTTGTAATGTTTGAAGATACACGTAGCATTGAATGTTAAAAAGGATGTCAAAATCCTATGATAATTAGAGGTGATTTTCTGTTTTCATTACTTTTGGGTGGGGTAAAGATAAATGAAACATTCCAAATACTTAGAGCATACACAAAACTTACAATGCAAATTATTTCAGTATTTTATCAAGTTCAGCTCCAGAACAGGTATGTCACTAAAGCAGCAGTAAAACTAGTTAAATATTGGATCTCACATACATGAACTCACATACAAAAACAATCATACCAGTACAGGCAAGTTCACTGTCAGAGAAATTCATGTTTGTTTCAGCAGCACATTTACTAAAAAAATTCAGAATGATATGGAGATTAACCTGACCCCTGTGCTAAGATGACAAGGAAACTCAGGCAGGAAGCATTCCATATTTTAAATGAATATTCTTTATGTCTCTCAGAGTTAGAATTTTTCTTACCTTTAAAAGTGTTTCTTTTTTCCTAAAACAGTTGAAAAGGTAATAAGTATTATTCATTCTTAGTAGGCAAGTATATAAACTGAAACATATAGCGCATCTTTACTGTTGGCATTTTATTATATTATAAGTATTGAAAAAATGAGTTTATATCAGTCTTAGATACTTTCTAATAGAATGGGCATAATGGCAAAACTGGAAAACTGACATTATATAAAACATGAATGTATCTTTCAAATAGTCAAATGTTGAGGAAAAGTTTGATATTATTAAAAGATATAACAGGGAGAAAGAGAAAAGATAAAATAGGGCATGGAAACTAATGTTTTAGAAAGGAAGAAAGAACTGGAGATCAAAAGCATGAAAAAAAAAAAACAGACTTTGGGAGACCTTTAGACGGAAGAAAACAGACATAAGAGTTTCTAAGATAGAAGACACAACCAATGTGCTTCAGAAATACAAACCCCTAAATACTGGTAAAGATACTCCTGTTTACCAAAAGCTAAATAAGTGCTAATTAAACCTCATGATGTCAGCCTAATATAAATTGGATAATAAAAATGTAGTGAGGGTGTGGAAAAACAGACATTCTCTTTTTCTTGATAGGAATATAGACTTCCTTAAGGTTAACTCAGAAGTATCTATCCACATTACTTTAATCAAAATAATTCTTTACTTCACAAAGATTTATATGCAAGGCCATTCTACAGTACTATATATAATGAAAATAAGCTGAATATTTAGTAAGAGGGGATTAATTAATTGTATCATGATACACACAGAAAATAGAATACCACAGAGTCAATAAAAAGGAGGTGGATTTATATAAGTTGATAAGAAATTTTCTCTAAGATATAAATAGAGTATCAATTTATTTGTATAAAACTTATTTGTATAAAATAAAAACTTATTTGTATAACATACAACTTACTTGTATAAAAGTACACACAAAATAAACATATATGTATAGATGTCTGTGTATTTGTACATATGTGAATATGTATAATATACTTATATCTATATATATATATATATATATGCTTTATGTATATTAACATTCTTAGAAATACAAACAAGAAACTAATTGTGGTTAATTATTATGAGTTGGAGGTGGTAAAAAAGACTTATTTTTTAATTATATTACCTTATATATTTGCATATATATATATATATAACTTTGATGACTTTTATATTAGTTAATTAAGTGATTTGTATCCATGACCTTTTGCTACCAATATTAAACTTGCTATGATAATTTATGTAGATGGAAGACACTGAGAAGAAAAAAAAGGTGCATTCTCTAAAATATCTTCAGAGATTTAAAAATGTAAAAATAGAACCAAAAACATTAGTAATCTTCATTTCTTTAGTAAACATTTATTAGATATCTATTGTAGGTCATTCTATGCTAGTCTGGAAACATTAGAAGCAATTAGTAGTGTGCCTGTCCAGAACAATCCCCTGGTCTACTTGGGAAGGTTGGAAAGGAAGAGTGAGTACAATGATGAGAGCTGAGTACCACGGTAGATAATAGGTGGGTTAGAGCACAACAGGTGGAGCCATCTCAGCCACAGGATGTCAACGAGCCATTCCTAAAGCCCACCATAGATTTAAGTCTCAGTTAGTGAACGTGGGCAGATAAGGGCACAGGGAGGTTACAGGATTCGAAGAGCAGGAAACAACATGAGGAGAGGAGCAGGTCTCAGGGATTAATCCTTAGAAAACAAAAAGACTAATGGTGAGAGATAAATCTGGAGAGGAAAGTAAATAATTCAAAAGAAAAGGAGTGATTAATGACCAAAAGACCTACCAATCCTTCAAATTTTCTCATCCTTCCAGGTAGTATAGAGATGCAATTATGTATATTTTAAAAAGAACATCAGCTAGACCCCATGTCAAAGGAAACAAATGCTTGAGCCCCCACAAATTCATAAAATTGAACTGGTATTCTATATGCATAACACATGATTTTGATTTTCTGACATGTTTAGAAAACATTGGTAGGAGGTACATGATGCTATTATCCTTAGCCAAAACTTGATCTACCTGAGGGGAAAAAATAACAACACAAATAAAAAATTGCATCTTTAAATATTTCTACAGTGACAATATTAAGTTAAATATGACACAAAATCTTAACTCCATCAAAAACCTGTTATGAAATAATTATT
>PVJC01012556.1:0-39500 GCA_004026665.1 Murina feae | reverse complement strand
AAGAGAAAAATGAAATGAAAGTGAAGAGAACAAGGGAATTTTTAAAAGTCTTACATATAAGCCTAAGCAATGGACACAGACAACAGGGGGGTGAAGGCATGAGTGGGGGGTGGGGTGGGAGGGGCAATTGGGGTGGGGGGATAAGGACACATATGTAATACCTTAATCAATAAAGAAATTGAAGGAAAAAAAAAGCTCCCAGGGAAGAGATCAGGGTTTTTATTTCGTTTCTTTGTTCCGGATGGCACGTTGCACGCCATCCAGAAACCTCTGGGTCCAGAAAGCAAGCCACGTGGGGAAAAGGCTCACACACTTTATAAACACTTGTGCCCAGCCAACACACATTCCGGAGCTCATCGTGGGGAAATGTTGGCAGCTGCCTCTGGTCAGATGCCCCTGGGGATCTCGGGGGCCTCATCTAGAACTTTGGACCTAATGGGAAAAATGGAAACAGAATCCTGGCTGGCCAGCAGGCCCTAATAAACCCCCTCAATTTCCAAAGGCTGGCCTTTTGTGGTGGCTCTTGGCTGAGAAAGCACGGTTCACAAACATGAAATGTTCGAAGAGTCCTCTACACCCACAGCATTCTTTCTTTTATTTACTGTCTTGGGTGGGAGAACAGACTTTGTCTCCGAGTGTCCTTTTGCCAGGAAAGAAAAGCAGGTTTGGCCAGTAGAAAACCTGATCGTCCTTAGTCCTCCTTTCATGTTACTCAGGAGACGAAGGAAAAGGTCAAGGTAGCCGTGTCACTCAGCAGCAGGGCCCTGTGTCCGGCTGCACGTTATCTACGTGCTTCAAGGCGGAAAACTTCCTTCGCTTAGGATGAAAGCAGGTCACCATGAGGTGAAAGGGGAATGAGATTCGCCGAGGAAAAGGAGAAGCGAGAGCTGGGTTAAACCCAGGCCCCCAAGCCCGGAGCCCTCGGCGCTGCTTCCGAAAAGCTGACCTGGAGGGGAAGGCACGGGTTCCTCCCTGACCTCTCTCCCCTCCTGCTCTCCTGGCCGGGCCCCGCTTTGCTCTTATTTTAACCAGTAAATGAAGTGCCCATGGGAGCCAAGGAATCTGTGAAGGGATCCTGCGAGGGCAGTGGCAAAGAGCTTTCCTCTCTCTCCACACAAAGGCAGACCAGAGGGGAATGGTTTAAATTGCTTCCAGCAGGATTTAGGTTCGGCATGAGGAAAATCTCTCTGAGTGCGATGGGCCTCTGGAATGCATTACAGAGGGAGGTGAAGGAATCCACTTCTGAGATCTCTGAGGACGCCATGGAATGCTAATCTTTCCTTAATGGCTAATATTTTGGTGTAATCAGAGGCGGAGGCATGGATGAGCTTTTAAGTCCCTCTCACTCCTGAGATTTGAATATGAAATCTGGCAATAGAATAAAATAGCAGTGACATCTGCAGGATCCGAACCCTGCCTCCCTGAGGTCACCTGAGGCCCTTTAGGTACCTGCCCTCCACTGGGGATTAGATTTGGATCCTGAGTATATAGAAGTGCAGTGCATGGGGGTGAGGCAAGGGGGAATATTGGGAAGAGAAGAATCACATTGAAAGCAGCAGGAACAAAAAAAGACCGGAAAGTGAGTTTGAGCCAAAATTTTTAGGAAGCGCTGAAATTTCAGTGAGGGAAATGACAGTAATCAACAAGTATTCCAAGGGGTAGGAACTATGCCAGAATGGAAAGCAGAGCCAAGGCTCCCAACCTAGGCAGAAGGAAGATGAAAAGGGAGAAGAGTAAGAGCAGAATTTTTACTTATGGGACCCTTAAGAGGCATAGTCTCACTACAGCAGTGGTTCTCAACCTGTGGGTCATGATCCCTTTGGGGGTTGAAAGACCCTTTCACAGGGGCCGCCTAAATACAGCCTGCATATCAGATATTTACATTACGATTCATAACAATAGCAACATTATAGTCATGAAGTAGCAACAAAAATAATTTTATGGTTGGGGGTCACCACAACATGAGGAACTGTATTAAAGGGTCGCAGCATTAGGAAGGTTGAGAACCACAGCACTACAGTGTGTCAAAGGAGTTGAGGAGGAAATGAATAAGTGACCAAGAAGAAAGCATTAAAAAAATTGTTACTAACCAAAGTGAACATCCATGAATTTATAAATGGACGTAAGAATGGCTTCAAGGGTTCCTTCATAATAATGAGATTATATTGCTTTTAGGCTTGTTTATTCCCTTGGAGGGGGTTGGGATTGAGATAAACTTGTATTTGCGTTTGAAGTTGCTTCCTTGGGTAAATGAGATCCACATGTGTGAGGGTCATGGACTGGTACTCAGCAAAGATTGTCTGGATGGTCTGACTGGCAAGGTCATCATTAGGAAGTAGATAATTGAGGGAGTTGTGCAGGCCACTTGAAGGCCCATAGTGTAGTATTAAGGCAGTGGTTCTCAACCTTCTGGCCCTTTAAAACAGTTCCTCATGTTGTGACCCCCAACCATAAAATTATTTTTGTTGCTACTTCATAACTGTAATTTTGCTGCTGTTATGACTGTAATGTAAATATCTGATATGCAGGATGGTCTTAGGTGACCCCTGTGAAAGGGTCGTTCGACCCCCAAAGGGGTCACGACCCACAAGTTGACAGCCGCTGTATTAAGGTATGCTCATTAGTGCATCTTCACGGTGACAATATTTGCCTGTGCAGAGGGTCACACCTTTTTTTCCTTTACTTCTTTTTTTCTAGAGCAACTTTGTCACATAAGTATGTTCATTTCTATTGATTAGTTTGGTAGAAACAACTTATGTGTTGAGGTGCCAGGGTATGGACTAGTTTGTGAGTCTTTGAGCTAGCATGCACAGGAAGGTGATTAGCCTTCCTTTCCCTTGTACTTCAGAGTGACATCTATTCAACACTGTCCTCTGTACCGTGAGCTGTGTACTGTGGAACAGGGAGTCAAAGACAAATGAGATAGGGTTCCTGCTGTCAATGCAATCCGCTTAGGAAGAGCCATCAGCCTGCCTCAGGCTTCTGTATCATGAAACCTGTCCAGAGAGGAGGGAAGGGATGGAGCTACTACTGATGAGCATATGACTCCTGGCACCACATTTTGTTTGATTTAATGAGAGAATGTAATCAATGAAGGTTAGTAGAAGTCATAATCCTTGGAGAAGATTGGTTAATACACAATACCATCTATTTTCTTTAATCACTGCATACAATTTACTGGGAATATTTGAAACCTCATAATTCTCTAAGTTGAGGAACAAAGACAATAAAACTACTTAGAAACCACAGCAGCCAAGATGCTCTAATCCCCTAGGCAAACATTTAACACTTGGGTTTCCTTCCTTGATGCCTCTCATCAAGATGGGTTTAAAGCAAGAGGTTCTAAGATTTTTCTGCTCCTTGGGGATGGGTGGAGTGACACGACTGTTGAATGGCAAGGATGATGTTAATGACCCAGGTCTGGGAGTTGCTAAGCTGGTGGTAATTGTCTGAATCTTGTTATTGACATTTCTAGGAAGGAATCTTGGCCCTGATGATTTTGGCTGCAAAGAGTTGGTGATACCCCCTCCTCCCCCCTCCCCATTTTCAGCTCCTCTGGGGAAGAGGAAAACCCCAGACACCCGCTTTCTGGTAACATAATAAGCTTCCCATAACCATGTACTATAAATTACAATCAGCCCGACCCTTCTCTTTCTCTTCCTCTTTGTTTCGCTCCCTGAGCAATATTGGAAGATTCTACACAATCTCATAAGGGACTTGGCTGGCAATCAGTTGAAGATACTGTTCCTTTGGCAGCAGTTCCAAGTGACTAGACTAATGTATTCCTTTTTTCCTAGTTTCTACAAAATTGCATTAAGGTTCTATGCAGCTGGGGGACTGAAAGAAGAAACCAAAGCATAGAGAAACTAAAGCCACTCACCCGCTGTAAGTCACAGGTCTATACACACGGAGCAGAGCTGCTCTCCCCTCCAGGTGTGGTCTCCTGGCCATCAGTGAGGTTTAGAGGTTCTGGTTGACCAAGAGGCAGCTGAGCTGTGATGAATCTCCACGGAGGTCAAATCTTCTGGGAGGACTCATATTCAGTATGGCGTGACTTCCTTTAACTGTGCCTTTGCTCTTGTAGAATTTGGCTGTGTTTGGGATTGGAGGGTACACTTTGCACAACTATCTCTGGAAATAAGGAATAACCACCAGCTTGCCCAAGTGAACCAGAGAAAAAAAGACTATCAAGTCCATTTTCCCGCCAATCTTGGAGTCTATAAGAAATGAACTTTCTTAATTCCAACACTAGCTACCCCTGTGATCTAGGGCAAATTGTAAGCTTCTCTGCTCCCCAATCCCTCATTTATAAAAGAAAGAGGGGAGGCAAATGACCTCTGAGTTCCCCTACTGGACACTTAGAAAGAGTCTTTGAAACCAAGTCTTACTTTCTCCAAAGTGCATTATTCCCAGATGAAAATATGTTTCCTTGCTTCCTGAAAAACAAAGAAATACATACAGTCTTATCAAAACTTAATTGAGGATTCCAACCATTATCTTAAATTTTATTTCATAGGAAGGGAAACAAATTCAGAATCAAATGTATTATCAGCATGAAATTAGTCTGGCTCTGCTTAATAAACTGTGGTGAGATGGGGCAGCCTGGAAGAGCCCCTCTCTGAGGCTGGGCCACATCCGGGGATGCTACAAGAAAGTTTAGTCCAGCAAAAAAGCAAGGCTCACAACATGCGCATGTCTAGCTCTCATAGCCTCTTGAAAATTGCTCTGCCTGCTCCATGTACTGGATAGTTCATTAAGAGGCCATCTTTCACCCAGGTCCACAGTTTTAGTTCGCAACCACTTACTCTCAATTGTTCATCGATACTATTTTGCTGTGAATCCACCCTGCTCCTAACCTTGGTGTTTATTCTTTTGTTTCTGTACTTGCTTTGCCCTTTGGACTTGATGGTGGGTATAAAATCCTAGTTGAACTTCCTTCCACAAGACTTCATTCACCCAGATACACTACTTTTGGCTTCCTTGATTGAACCTGGCCTTGACCTCTATCCCAGGGGCATGGCACTCACCAGTTTCAGCTGGTTTTCCTGAGGAGCTCTTGAACATGGTAATAGATTATAGGTGAAACAGGAGCAAAGAGTTAGAGTCAAGGCTCTAAGAAGATTTTAACAGGGTTTCTGGTGGATGAGCAGGGAACACAGAGCAAGTCATACTCCAACGTCTAAGTGTACGGTGGGAATCAAGAATTCCTACTGGACTAGCCTTCAGGGTTTGGGTTCTAGTTCCTGATGGTGGTGATGGTGAGTGTCCTAAGAAGATCAAGGTTCTAATGAATCCAGGGATCCTGCAGGCCTGTAATAGTAACATTGATTAGAAAACCTCAATACATCGGTATCTTTACCTACAGGACAATAATAGTTATGAACTCTAACAAGTGTGAGGAATTCTGCATGCAGTCCCTGCAGTGCCTGAAGACATCACTTGTGGCCTGGGGTCTGTGGCTTGGTATGGACTTGGGCTCTGCTGCTCCTACCTTTCCCTGAAGGTGGCAAGCCTAACTCACCTGGTCCAAATAAATGGTGTTAAACCAGGTCTTGGAAACTTCAATGTTTTCAGATTTTCTGGGCCAGGCCCATTACATGCGCTCAGCATTTCCTCTTGTGAAACAGCCAACAGAAGGGTTGCCCTTGAGGGAAGTGAGTTGAGCAGTAGGAGAGCAGGGTGGTGTGGGGAGAGAGGGAGGGATTCCAGTACACAGACAGGAATGAGGTAGGGGAAAGGGCACTTCCTGAGGACTTTGTAAGTACTTAGGAATGAATGCATGAACAAACCACTCTTCCCAGTTTTTCCCAACTCAGGGTGAAGAATGAAGGCTAAAGAGAACTATCCAAATTGACCTTCCAGCTCATGGGTAAACTATTGGCAGAGGTGACTCAACAGCGAGTCCTCTAATGGAAAGCTTTGTACCTCTAACCCTAGTTCAGGTGGGTGCCGGGGGCAGGCTGAGTCACGGGGAGGAAGACGTGTGAGGAGGCAGAGTTGTGTGCTGGATTGGGCTTTACAGGGCAATGTTTTTCAGAGCCAGCCCCTTTCTGGCAAAAGGTACTACTACTCTCTAGGCAAGTGTCTATTTGCTATGTTAATCTAACATAACATTAACTTCTGAAACAGTTGCATTTATTTTGCCAATTTTCCAAGCTCAAAACAGGAATGAAGTTAAAGTAACAGAGGCGTTTTGGACGGTGAAGCTCTACTTTAAAAATGCCCACATCTGTATAATTTTCCACTTTCTTCCTAAATTCCTATTCCTGGAAGGAGCCTGAGAAATCGAAACCTCTTGTTTACAGATGAGAAAACTTAGAGGATTTAGTCCAGGCCACATGGCTAGCAAGGGAAAATCCAGGATCAGAATTCAAAACTTCAGACTTCCAGAAAGTGCCTTTTTAACCCTATCCCAATCTTTAAATTCACAACTGGATACCACTTAAGGGTTTTGAGATATTGCTTAGCATCAGAGAGAAATCAGCCTTTCTCTTGCCTTGACCATGGCTTTGCTTCAGGGGGCAACAGCAAACATATAGATTCATGTCCTTTTTTTTCAGGGGATTTCAAAAAAGATGTGATAGCCTGGCCTGTGTGGCTCAGTGGTTGAGCATCAACACATGAACCAGGAGGTCATGGTTCAATTCCTGGTCAGGGCACGTGCACAGGTTGTGGGCTCGATCCCCAGTAGGGGGCATGCAGGAGTCAGCCAATCAATGATTCTCTCTCATCATTGATGTTTCTCTCCCTCTCTCTCTCTCCCCCTCTCCCTTCCGCTCTGAAATAAACAAAAACATTAACAAATATATCTTAAAAAGATGTGATGAAACAGTTGGGAAGCTTTATAATAAGCTGGCATTTTATTTCATATCAACTATTTTTTGCTATGGTATTATTTTTCATAATAGGCTTGGTAGGTCAAATGTTCACTCCACAGATACTTGTGGATGTCTATCACAGGCCAGCACCAGAAAAGGACTAGAGGGAGGGCTGGGACGGTGAATAAGCAGCCTCAGTCCTTGCCCTTATGGAGCGTTCTGTCTAGTGAAGGACTTGGGAGGCTGTTTTTCTGTTTATGTCCCACTTCATCACTCCTATTCAAAGCCCCTATATCCCTTTCCGGCTCCATCGTGACACTTTATTTTATAAAAAAACAATTCAGAGGCGTGAAAAACACACGCTTGTCCCAAACGCAGCCCTCAGTCAAATAGAGCTTCACCATCCAAAATGCCTCTGAGCTGCTTTCTTGGTGAAGCAGCTCTACTAACGCAGAAAACAAAGTGAGGGGAGGTTGAAAAGCCTTTCATGTCTGGAAAGTATGGAAACTGCCCCAAACAAGAAAGTGACTTGTTCCAGGCCTCCAATACCAGTAAAGTCAGGAAGGAAATCAGATTCCATAGCTCTCATATGGTATTACACCTTTACAAGAATGGAATCTTCTAAAAATTCAAAAGCATCGTGAAAATCCGAAAATGCTCCTAAAAACTTATTTCTTTGCACAATAGGAAAATCTACCAGCAGGACCACACCACTTGTCCCCAGTGAGTCTTTTTGTTTCCTGCTATCACGTGGGAAATTGCCCTGTACAATGTAGGCACTCAGTATAATTGCTGAATGAATGAATGAGTGAATGAGTGAATGGACACTGATATATACCGGTAAGTTACTCACTCACACACATCACTCAGACATGTATGAAGCACAGTTTGGAAGTTTACTTTGCTCATTATGCTGCTACGAGAGCTGTGTGTAGGACTTGTGAAAATTCTGTTAAATTCCACAGGAAATGGACATGAAGCTTTTTCTGTGTACTTCTCTCTCCACAGCTGAAACTCAAGACAGGTTTTTGACGTAGTGTGTCAGGCTGGTCTCAAAAATATTACAAGACCACTCTCAAGCTGATTTTTACCTTCTACAGAGAGGATAGGAGGTGGAGAAATACTGTTTCTTTCTAAACACTGGTCAGTTCAGTAGAAACAGAAGGACATTGGAAGGGGATGGAGAAATATGGAAAAAAGGAGAACAATATTAAGTATATTAGTATTTACAAAACACTTTCATATCCACTATCTCATTTGATGCTTAGAACAATTCTGTCGACACCAGTACTGTTCCCCTTTCACAGATGAAGATACTGAGGCACAAGAGCATAAGCCTGTACTCAAAGCTAATTCTCCTGACGTTAGAGCTGGTGGTTTTCAAGCACCTCCCTCCACTGTGAGCAGGGCCGTATCCCACCACCTGGACACATACAGGCGTTCATCCATGGATCACGAAGCGGGAGATTTTGTGGTGAACCTGTCTTAGAAATGATGGGTGCTGTACATTGGTGCGCATCCCCTATTTTAGTTGACGGCATCACCTTATGGATGAAAATACATCTGGTGTGTGTTTTTATTTGTAAATATATGTATACTCTGTCGATTAGGGATAATGAGCCAAGCTATTATGCTGTCAATCAAAATTATTTAGGGTTTGAGTTTAGTTTTTTTGTCATCAACTATTAAAGAGTGATCAAACAATCACATTGAACTGATGCGCTATCAGAATGAACGTTGGTTTGCTTCTGGTCATCTTGGCTAAAACCGACCGCAATTGCGTTTCCTTAATTAATATTTTTTAAAGGCAGGAATTAGAGTTTACAGTGTTTGTGGCTTTGTGGTGAGAAGTAAATGGGCAAAGTGAACTCATAGCAGAATCTCATTGTTTACAACAAAAGGACTCTAGGACTTGGAGTCCAAAGCCTTTGAACTTCTGCCATTTCAACTTTGGGCAGTTTGAAAGTCTCTTAGCCTCAGTTTCTTGATCTGTAACATACGTGGAATAATGTCAAGCTTATGCAATGATCATCAAATCCCTGTGACATGGTCCATATTTTTAATTTTGAAGAGAAGGAACCTAAGTATGGACACAATTCCTGCCACCCAAGCCAACATTTGGACACATTTTAACAAGAACCTTAGCTGACTGGAATTCTTTTGCTGCTACAGTTCTGGGTAGACAAACAGGTTCATAAAAATATTTTTGTTAGCCACAGTGAAAAATGACAAATGCCTTAATTCCTCCCCTCCCCTTCCCCCAAAAAAGGTTTCTCCAGTGAGAACATAAAACTAAAACCACAGCTTCTGGACAACAAGGAAAGGGCAATTGATCCCAAATTGATAGATGGTTAACAATTATAAGAGATTACCATGAATTATTCAATTTAATCATTTGAAACTTGTTAATTTGAATGATTGTTTGATGGGGAATTTAGCAATCTGCATTCCATTACAGTTGAGGCCCTGATGAAATGTTTCCTCCAGAAATTTATTGGAAAAACTTTTTCTCTCTCTTTTTTTCTTGTAAGAGAAAGCCTTCTTGGGCAATCCACGAACAGTCGGAATGGATTATAAATCATGTCTCATGTTCATAGAGTCTGAAAAAAGCCAGCCTGCTTCATGCTACCACGCCAGCCTCTTTGCAGACTGCCAGCCCCCCTCACCACACACCCTCCCTCCCAGCCCAGCCCTCACAACTGAAGGTCTTTAGGGCAAACTTTCAGTTTAAATTTCCCGGCTTTTTGTCAGTTGATGTCAAAGCCGTAGCCACCTTCCCCCACGGACTGTGTGGTGGCTTTGTTTTTTCTTCCCCTCCATTTGCTACTTGTCAGCCTCCGTGTCCTGTGTCGGCACACTTACAGTAGGCAGAATCCTGATGACAGATGGTGGGGGGGCTGGGAGCTGGGCTGCCCTGGCGCAGGGCCAAAGGATCTGCCTCATCCTCCCCCCTCTCCTCCTCCCCCCGGGCATGCGCAGCCCAGGGCTCCTCCTTGAAGCCTCTCCCCTTTGGTTTGGTTCTCTGGGCGTGTTTGTGTGGGCCTGCGCCCACGTGGCATGTTTTGTTGTTGTTGTGGTGGTGGTGGTGGTGGTGGTGGCTGTTTCTGTTGTTGTTGGGGCCACTGTCAACAGAGGCCTAGCTGGCTGGCTGCTGCTTACCATGCTTGGCAGTTTCCAGACTTCCAGACAGGAAACTCTCCCAGCTGTGAATTGGCCCATTTTTCTGGAGAGAGAATAAAGAAAGGAGTTTTGTGGGATCTTTTGCTTTTCTCACACGAGCAGGGTTGCGTTGAATACAAACAGGGAGATGTGTAAAGGAGATGAAGGGGTGGGCGAGGAGAGGGCGGGAGTGCTCCCTGGGAACATGGGAGCCAGATGTGAGGCTGCCCTGAAGGTCCTCCTGGGGTTTTAGTGATTCAAACCCCTTTGACAGCCAAGAGAGATTCACTTTCATTCATTCCTTCAGCAGATAGTTGAGAGCTTATTCTGTGACTGCTGGTTTGCTAGGGCATGAAGTATATCAGAAAACAAAATAAGCAAGGATCTACCTCATCGAACTCACAGTCCAGTAGGCAAAATGCAAGTAGGCAAACACACATCACAATCACACACTCTTGTTAGTGTCTCCATGAGATTTAATAGGCTATCAAGAGAGACACTGATGATGCTGATGATAATTATTTACAACTTCTAATGAGTACTTCTTCTGTGCCAAACATCGTTTTCATTTAATTCTTATTATAACGCTATGAAGTAAATACTGTGAAAATGGGTGTGGTGGTCAGGGAAGACTTCTCTAAGGAGATGAAATAGGAGTTGAGATGTGAAGAATGTAAAGGAGCTAGGGAGAAGGAACAGCAAGTGCAAAGGTCCTGAGGTAGGGAAAAGCTTAGGTGTATTCAAGTTGCTGAGAAAAGCCTATAGGATAGGGTGTAGAAATAAGTGGGTGACAGGGATGGGAACTAGAGAATGGAATGAGGTGGGATAAACTTGGAGAAATAGGCAGGGCCTGTTGAGGACTATGTCCTGGGGAGAGATATGGGACCGGCAAGCCATTGTTAGATTTAGAATTGGGAAGAGATGTGACTGGAATGGCATTTTTGGAAAGATTTCTCTATCTGTATTGGGAAGGGAGAATGAAAGGGATTGGACCAGACAAGTGTGGAAGTGGGAGTATAGGAGGTTATTACTGGCAAGAAAGGAGGATGACATGAATTAGCATAGCAGCTGTGGACATGGAGAAGTGGGAGGATTAGATATCTATGTTGGAGACGTAGACAAGACCTGAAGTGCCAATCAACTGAGCTGAAAAGGTGACAAGACAAAATAGCCGGCACTCTGGTTCCTGATTCGGCCACCGGATGGTGGTGGATGTACCACTCACTGAGATGGAAAGGATGGATGATGGATGGGGCTTTTCTCTGCTAGCACATTGAGCAAATGTGTACCCCTTTGTACACTACAGAGGTGCTCAGAGAGGAAATCTGAGGCCCAGGGAAGACAGGCAATACCTTCCACTGAGAGCAAAAAAGAACCACCAGATAACAGGAAATTTACACGTATTTGTGAGATGATGTTGTACCCTCTAGCTGCTGTCCTTTGTCATTATTTGATCTTCTCTATGGTGTTGTGATATAATTATGATTATCTCAATTTTATAGATTGAGAAAATGAGACTTACTTTCCATGGTCACATAGCTAGTAATATTAGTCATTGCTAATACTAATCGAAAGTTTACTTTGTCCCAAGCACACTGTTCCATGTACTTTACACATAATCCGTCTTCTTAACCTTATAAGGTAGTTATAACTATTACCCTGTTTTCAGAGGGAAAACTGAGGCATAGAAAGTTTAAATAACTTGTTCAAGATTATAGAGCTATAAGTATATTATTTATCACTATAAGTAACAGAACTGGGCTTAGTGTCCAGCCCCCTTGTGTTGTTAACCATCAGCCTATGGGAAATATGACTGAACGAGGACTCTGAATTTCATCTTTATTATTTACCTCCTTACTATTCTGAAATGCCTCTTCAGTGCTACTTCTTATTTTTTAAAAAAAATATATTTTATTTATTTTTTACAGAGAGGAAGGGAGAGGGATAGAGAGCCAGAAACATTGATGAGAGAGAAACATCGACCAACTGCCTCCTGCACACGCCCTTACTGGGGATGTGCCCGCAACCAATGTCCATGCCCTTGACTGGAATCGAACCTGGGACCCTTGAGTCCACAGGCCGACGCTCTATCCACTGAGCCAAACCAGTCAGAGCTTCAGTGCTACTTCTGATGATTTATGTGCCTGGGGGCATTTTCAGGTTTGCTTTAGGTAGCCAGATGCCCAGTCGGCAAAAATTTTCCTTCAAAAACTATACAGTGTCATGATGTGACATCTCCAAAGAGACTATACCTTACAGTGACATAACTTTCAACCAAAATGGAAAAAGGAAAGAACCTATGAAATAATTTGGTCTGTGTTTATCTCTTTATTGGAAACCATTTTTATCTTCTAAGTTTAAAATTAATGTATACATCATGGAATGCAACTTCTTATTTTCTTGATAGCCTTGGGCCAAGTAAGGCAGGCACGCATACAAACATTATATCAGTTTCATTTTTTCTATCTCTTACAAGATGTCTCTGCACAGAACAAAGATGAAAGAATTAGGCCACAAACAATCCCCACGATTACCCTGGCCAGATCCTGTAGGTGATCACCTTGGCAGCATCCGGAATGTCCTTCACATTGCATCTCTTTGTTGAGGGCAAGACGGGAGAGAGACTGTTTCAACTTCATTGGTTCACATGGATCCGATCAAGCTTTCTGACACCTGGTGTGAGAGCGATGATGAGCACACATTCTGGCAGTCACCGCACAGCTTCCAGAAGGCTGCTCTGTTCCCAAGTTAAACAACCACAGGCAATTTAAATATTTTTTAAATTTTAATCCTTTGCTAATGGTGAGTTGGATCAACGCTCGACATTGGTATCTCATACCCGGATGATGGCAAGCAGCTGCCCCACCTGGTTGGCTTTGAAGATGAAGTGAGATGATTTCTCCTTTGTGGCCACCATCCAATCAGGTAGCAAGGATGAGAGAGGCAACATGATTGCCCCATATGTCCCAAAAGGCAGGCTTCCCAGCGTTTGTATATGTTCTGCTCAAAACATGCTCCTCAGTTAGGCTTGGGAAATGTTGCATTTTACTCCTGCCATGTACAGGCATATGGAAAGCTCTGGTGAGTCCTGCAGTAAAGAAACTTGCTTAATTTTTCTTAGCATAGCGTTTTCCAAACCCTCTATTGCCATTAATGTTCGCGATCCCTTGTGCAACGAATGCCCTAGCTAGATAATTCTTTAGCCCATTAAAGGGGTTTTAAATCCCTCTTAAAAATAAAGTCTTAAGAGAAAAAAAATGTTGTCTAGAGTAAGGTTTTTCCAGTCTTTTGACATGGAGCTCAAGTACTGGTGGAGACTATTAAAAATTCTGTAATTTTGTGCAAGCATAATTATATTCCTTGAGTTCCTTCATCTGTAGAATGAGAAAATGCATCTTTCCTGTGATTTGTTTATTCATTAGTGAATCCATGATTTGTGATTTCATTAGAGAGTTTGTTTATTTAACAAATATTTACTGAACATCCTCCGCCTTTTTGTTCTCTTCAGCCCTCAATAAATTGGACGATGCCCACCCACATTGGGGAGGGCAAGTTGTTTTGCCAAGTTCGGTGATTTAAATGTTAATTTCATCCAGAAACACCTTCAAAGACACACCCAGAAATAATGTTTAGCCAAATGTCTGGGCACCCTGTTATCTAGTTAAACTGACAGATAAAATTAACTATCCTACCAGCACACCCGGAGATGAACTGTCTACTCGCAAGAAGTCCCCAATCAGTCTTCTATAATTATGCCATCCTGGGCACCAGCCACTTGTCCCCTTTTTGGTATTACATAGCAAGAGGAATTCTCCGGCAAGACTGGCCTGTCCTGGACCTCAGGTCAGCTATTGTCAGAACTTCCAAGCAGAGAGGAGCCACTCAAAGGCCTGGATAGATAACATACAGTGTGTCCAAGTGAAGACCAGTTACTTGTTAAGGCTTCTGCTACAAGACTTTTTAAAAAACACTATTCTGATTTCTATCCTTTGTATTATTTTTTTTTAAAGTCCCTGGAGTTTTCCATCTTTGTTCGGTCATTTGAGAAAAGTATTTTAAAAAATCCACACAGAGATATTTTCCTTTGAAGATGAAGATGTTACTGAGGGGAATGGGGGAAGAAGAAGATGGCTGGGTCACTTGTGCCCTGTGCTTATGACTGGTCCACAGGTGGGGAAGACCTTTGATCCCTCACCTCCTCCTTCCGTCCTGCAGCCTCCCAGCCCTGAAAAGGAGCCGTGCATCCTAAGAGAAGCCGCCCTCATGGATTCACTGAATTAGCCACACAGTTATTGCAGGGATGCAGAGCTTATGGACCATCTTGCTTTTGTCTATGGGACACCGACTCTGTGCTTCCATTTCCAGTAAACACACCAACACTTCCTAACTTTCCCTTGGCTGGAGCTTCTGGCTCACAGACACAGGGCCACCAGCATTGGAGTGGGTGCAAGAATTAAAAATAAAAACATAAACAAACCCACTTCATCTGGGTGATCACTCAAAGGGTGGGCGGGTAGATAGAAACAGATGAACATAAATGGTTATTAGAGGGGAAAGGAAAGACTAGCAACTTTTGCATTTTGTTGTATAGGGTTTTTCAAACTCAGCACCGTTCACATTTAGGCAAAATTCTTTGTGTGTAGGTGCTTTCCTGTGTATTGTACAATATTTAGCAGCATCCCTGTTCTCTTCCCTGTGTTCTCCTAGCCAGCAGCAACTTTTTCCAGACATTGCCAAATGACACCAAGGGACAGAGCCAAACCTGTCCCCACTTGAGAAGCACAGCTCCATAAGTAAGAATTCTTAAAAATTTGAGGGCGATGAATGCCTTGGCCATCTGGAGGAAAAAAAAAAATCTGTTTTTAAATGTAAGAAGTAAAATACATCAGATAACAAAGGAAATCATTTATATTGGACTTATCAAAATATTTTAAAAGACAAGTTGGTGACATCGTAATTTATGTGGTTCCATAAATCACCACATTTTTAGTGCTGAGTCAACCTATGTATCTCTTAACATTTTACTCTTTGGGTGGAGGAATTGTGGAGATAAATTTTTATCCAATTTGCTTATTTGTGTGTAATTCTAATACACTTGCTCATAAATCACACACATGCACACGAGACCCTTATTGGATCTGGTGGCTCCTGTGAGATAGGGAAGTCCAGTCCAGGGGCGTCCTCTCGAAGGTCCCTCAGAGCCTTAACCAGGTTTCTATCGACAGCAGCAAGGCTCCTGCAGGATTTATTGCCAAGTGATGTTACCTCCCTACTGAAGTCAAGTGTCTGCTAAACTCTTTGGGCCTGTGAGCATATAGAAATGGAAACTAGAGCGCAGGAACTGTGTAACGGAAACCACGGAGGGCAAGAATGGCTGAGCCAAAGAGGGAAATCAAGGCAGGCTTCCACCCTAGGGTTTTCTTTTGATACCTAGCCTTTTCTGATAAGGGGAAGCCCAGATCAGTTGTGGAGCAAAGTGAGCCTTTTCTTTCTTGTTTGGAAAAAAAAATAAATGGGTTTGATTATGGGCAGGGGCTCCACAGGTACTATAGTGTGTGAGGTGTACACACATGCAGACTAAGGGGCTCTAAAGCAGAGGTTGGTGGGCTTGAGTGCTTGCTGTGTGATGGTGGTCCAGGCCCTGCACTATTAAGAGCTGCAGTTATTTCTTCTGTAAAATGTGGTTGTTAGACTAGCTGCACGGTAGCAGCTTCAAGGCCTACAGAGGGAGTGTATGTGAGTGAAGAATGAGTCAAAGGGAAGTAGTGGGGACTAAAGGGTATTCGTCTCATTTGAAAGAGGTATCACTATTCACTCCCGGCCATTATTATCACACTAGAATGTAGGTCTGCCGTTGCCAAATCTTGCAGACATATTTTAAAATCTGAAATTTCAGTTTTAAACGTTGACAACTCTTTCAAAATCTTAAAGACATAGTGCAGCTGGATTTTACCCTACGATGGCCATGGATGGTCTCTAAATTGTTGTAGTATTAATAATTTAGTGAATACAAGTAGGTATGAGTATTGCCTATGAAATCATTCTTTAAATTCCTTCTTTACAGTGCCTTACAGTTTGCAGGCCACTTCCTTGCTTTTATCTGAGTCTCATGTAAACCCTGTGTGCTGCTGTTCCTGTTTTACAGAGGAGAACTCAAGTTCGGTGGTGTTAAGTGACTAGTCCATAGTTACAGAGCAAGAAAATGGAGAACCTAGATTCATTCTCCCCAGAACGTTTGCTAAACATACTGCCTTGTCCCCTAACGCAAGGCCTTAGTTACCCTATTTAGCATCTCTGGAGGTCAAATGAAGAAAACCACTTCAACCAACTGATCTCTGGAAGTCTGTCCTGGGAGTGAGGAAAGGTTATGAGATGATCACAGAAGAAGGAACATCGGAATGTCCACTCTTGTACCAGGTTGACTCAGGTCAATATTTCTTCTAAAGTTTTAGGTGTTTGCTCAGTCACTCTGAAGGAGAAATAGAACTGAAGGAAGGAGCCTTATACTCTAGTCACGACTCAGCTATATGACTTTCAGCTGGCTGTGTGACTTTAGACAAAAATTCCTTGCATTCTCCCTGAACTTCAGGTTCCTCATCTGTAGAACAAGACTCATGATATGGAAGTGGCAGAGCTGGAAGTCAGATCAGCACTCCACCCCATTCCATGAAAATCCACCAATTTGTCCTTCAGAGATCACAGACTGGGGGAAGCAGACTGCAGGGTGATATGTTCCACTAATCAGGTAAATCTGAAGAGATACAGAAAGAAGACTCAGAGCAAGGCATCCTGGGTACTTAGTACTTACAAATAGTTTCTATTGATGGTTCTGTAACTGGTTTCTATTGGGTAAATGTAACATAGAAGCTGATTCTGTTTGTGTTACCTTACTACCGTCTAGAAAGGATTAAAAATTGTGAATATAAAGGGATATACAATAGAAAGGAGTCTTCCTCTCATCCTCACCCCAAATTATATTTTCTAAAAGGTTCCTTATAACAGGTTCTTGTGTGCCTTCTCAGCATTTTCTACTTGTACAAAAGCACATATGAATGTGGCCTATATCTCTATTTTATATCTGAACCTGTATATTCTTCATATTTTACTAATGTGAGCACACTACACACATCCTTTTTTATTTGCTCTTTTTAGTTAAACATTTAGTTTCAAAATTTCCACATCAGTGCATGTAGATCTCATTCTTTATTGTAGCTATATAGTATTCCATCATTGCATCCTGTTATGTACCTGTCTTAGTCAGTTGCAGCCACTTTAACAAATTACCATAGACTTGGTGGCTTAGACAACACCTAGAGGCTGGCTAGTCCAAGATTAAGGAGCCAGCACAGTCAGGCTCATGGAGAAGGCCCTCTCTCTCATTTAAAAAGGGCTGTCTTCTCCTTGCATCCTCATATGACAAAAGCAGAGGGAGAGAAGAAGTAAGCTCTCTTGTATCCCTTCTTATAAGGGCATTACTCCCATTCATCAGTGTGGAACGCACCGTCATGGCCTACTTAACTCCAAAGGCCCCAGCTCCTAATACCATCACATTGGAGGTTCTTTCTCATCATACATCAAACATTCATTACATAACATTTTCTACTAATTTCTAATTGATGAACATTTAGCATATGTCTATTCTTTTGCTATTTTGAAATGTTTTAATATAACTCTTTGTATTATCTCTTGAGTACAAGTTCATTATCAAATAAATGTCTGCTATTGCTTCATTACAGGTTTTGAAGATTGATCTTGCTCTTTGAAGAGGCTGCACTATTAATATTTTAAGGAAAATTTCAAGAACATATCTATACATTTTAACCAACATTCTATAACATATAACTTTTTTTATTTTTGTCCACTGAAAGGTGAAAATGTTCTGTTTGCATTTACTTGCTTTTAATAAAGTTGAACACCTCTTCAAATTCTTATAAACCATTTGTGTATTCTGTGTAGAAGCCTGTTCATGAGCTTTATTCATTTTTCTATAGGGTTATTAATATTTTCTTATTGAATTATAAAAACTCTTTATATATTAAGGGAACCATACTACTTACATGTCCTATGTGTTACAAATGATCTTTGCAGCATACTGTCTTACAGACATGTTTTTTAAATCTGTTTATCAATACTTTAAAAATCAAGGTGGTCTTCAAGATGACCCTGACTATGTGGCTTATGCTGCTGAAAATTGGGTTTACACAACTTTACCGAGATTTTGCTTGTAATCACAAGGGAATGGTGTAATACTTCTTGAACAGGACCTGGGTTATGACACTGTGAGTCATTTAAATTACTGGAAAACCTGACTGACCACTGGACATTATGGCATATTTCCCATAATTCTCTGAGTTATTGAGGACATTCAAGAGGGAGTGTTTCTCATTTTTGCTGTATCCATTCATTGTCCTGACTGATTTTAAAGCTTTGTCTCTGTGAGAAAATTAAAGAAACCCCAGTGGTTCCCTAGGTTATTTCAAGTTCATGAAAAAAATAATGTTCAACTGAAACCAGGAGTTTTGGAAGAAAAATCCAGACTTCTTGAAGAGCTCAACATATTTGGTTTACAAGCCACACAGTGACACGTTGAAAGCATCCCAGCCAAAGAAGAGAGGATGTCCATTAATCAGGCAGAGACAATGATAGAAGAACTTGAATTCAGCCCGAAGCAGTGGAGACAAAGGTCACATACAGATACTGAAGTAAGAGGGTTGCCATGTTCTTATTCTCATCCAGATTCGATAAGACAGGACATAGAACAGGCCCCTCGCTACACACACTGAGTAGGAACTGTTCATTCAAAAACCATTTGGCACTGGGCTGTCAGATTCACTATCTAAAATAGCATCAGAGACACAGAGAAGGGAAAAACCATCTTTCTTCCAAGGTCACAACAACCACTAAACAGAGCGTCCTGGCAATGTACACATGCCATCAGGCTTCCAGTGGACTGACCGAAAGACCATGTTTAGTTAAGGGGGAATGGTGGCAGTGCACACACGGGTCTGTACGGGGCTTTTGCTTCTAGGGGCCCATTACTCCTGGATGTCGATATTTGTTTATAGTGGAAAACAGAATGTAGTGAGTTGTATAGTTCTTGAACCAGAGATCAAAATTCTGCACTAAGTGAGTTAGAGTGACCAATAGTCTCTGTTTTCCTAGGACTGGCTTCATTGTAGTCCTGGAAGTTCAATGTCCTTGGAAACCCCTCAGTCCCAGGCAAACTAGGACAACTGGTCACAGTAGGTCTTGGTCTTGTCCAGTTGATTCATTCTCTACTCCTGTTATTCTGTTGAGCACTAGATAAAACAAAATGAGCTTAAACTTGAGAGGAAATCTGGGAATACATAAATAGGGTCACAGCTATTGGAGCGAGAAATGCTGGAACAGATGTGTAAGGCCATACTTTCGGGGAGAGAATTTCTTGAGGTCACTTATATTTTTCACTGACCCCATAACCTTTCTTCTATCATTTTGGGAAAGTTAGGTCAACTCTAATGAAAATAATCTTTATTGTCATTTATTGAATGACTACTATGTACCAGGCACTATGGTAAACTCTCTAATTTTATTCTCATAACGGAGTGAAGAAACTGATGTTATTAGATATGATTTAAAGGTGAGAAAACAGGCCTAACAAATATGTCATGTTCATAGTTATCCAGGTAGCAAATGGTGAAGAGAGGATTTGAATTCAGCTCTATGTGGTTATAAGGCCTATGTTCACATTCCTTTTACTCCTATCTTCGATTATCCACACATTGTTCTAAGCAATCATTTCTGCTGTCTCTCTGAGAGGAGGCTATCAGTACTGTTTATGATGTCATTCCCTGAAGACCAGGGAAATAGTAACACTAACAATGTGCGTTTGCATAACACATTTTACATTTCAAAACACTTTCCTTCTACTTTCCACTGTCATTGTCCCAAATATGCTGGGAAGTAGCTCATGTTGATGTATCTCTATTTATAATAAGGGTTGGGAAAGAGAAGTGTGGGTGAGCAGTGTCCACCGCTGACGCACGCACAGGGGATTAATGGAAAAACGAGATTCACATTTACAATTCATGATCCTAACTCCCGAATACCAAGTCTATTCAGCAGGGATTAAGGGATTTTGTGACTTCCCTGGTTGATATCTAAGGCCTTCCAGACTGCTGCCGGAATTGGGCCATTTCCCTGTCTCCCCCACTAGACTGTAAGCTCTGAGAAGACAGGTTCACATATGTCTTATTCATTTCTGTATCACCAGAACCTGACACATAGATTCTTAATAAATATTCGATGCATAAATAAATGTCCTTCACAACCTTCTCCTTCATTCAGATGATTACTATTCCCCATTTCTGTGCCATGTTTTTTTTGTTTGTTTGTTTGTTTTTTGCCACCATAGCTTCTTTCACACTGTTTCCTCTGCCTCGAATGTATTTCTTTCTTTTGTTTCCACAAAGTCTAAGAGCTAATTTCCACCTGGTCTTTAAGGTGTAGCTAATAATCACCTCTACCATGCAGCTATCCTAGGTCTCCATGCTACAAATGTTCTTCCCTTAATACCCGGAGTCCACACCCTGGCACATCCTACTACTGTTGTACTTACCCCTGTCTCTCTTTTGTTATACTGTATTTTATTACAGTACAGGCCAAATTTGATTTGCAGATCCAGTATCCCAGTATTTAACCATTTAGCGAATAGAACAGATAGACTTATTGTCTGTGAAATCATATTTTAGTTAACATTGTATAGTGCTTTACAGATTGTAGTCACTTTTATGATTTACATGAGTCCTATGAAAGCCCTGTAGGATACTGTTCACCTTATTTTACTGAGAAGCAAACTGAAATTCAGACTTGTCAGGTGACTTACCTAAAGTCACAGGGCAACCGTGTGGTAGAACCAGGACACATTCTCTATTCTTGGTACTCTCAGCCTTTCTGCCAACCATACGCCTTATCCCTCTCTTTCTGCACATGTTAAGGGGAGACACTTGTCTGATTCTTCAGTGTCATCCTCACAGTGGCGCCTTATCTATATATATAATCTATATATATAAAAGGCTAATATGCTAAGTGTCTGACCATCCAACTGGTCGCTATGACACACACTGACCACCAGGGAGCAGATGCTCAATGCAGGAGCTGCCAAGCTGCAGTGACTTAGCAGCAGTGGTTCTCTGGTGACTCACCCTGAAACCAGAGAAGAGGGAGCCCAGTTCCTCGTGGGGCCACGCAATTCCACCTTTGGTGTGTTATGTTGTTGCTGGGGCTCACTCTGCAGATGCCTTTCGAGCCATGCTGTCACTCCAGGTGCGGCTGGCCAGGGAGGGGGAGACTGAGGGATGTTGGCTCCAGGGTGTGTCCAGGCCATCAAGCCCAGTCCCACCCCACTGGCCACCTTCTAATTAATTTCCTCTCAATGTGAATGGATCATGCACTGGGTCACTAGTAAAGAATAAGTGCCCAATGCAAGTTTATTTGTATCAAAGAAGGAACAAAAATATATAGACTCTTGGAGGTAGAAAAAGAGCCAACACCAATTACAGTGCCGAGCCAAAGTTGGTTGACGGCTGTGAGTACACGAAGCACAGGTTATTCTTGTATTGTTATTTATTAATTATCATACTATTTTCCATCTGAACAACTGCAAGAAGGACTCCTTGGTACTTTCATCTGCATGATGCCAGGAGCTGTTACTTCCGATGCGAATCCAAATGAAAAGCACTTTGCCCTCAGAGATGCTCTTGTATCCTAATGATCGTCTGCTGGTCCCCAAACAGAGTTTCTTCTCTTCTCCCTGTAGGCCAGAAGGGCCTCACTTTCTATATCTTGTAGACTCTCTAAAGCAACCCCAGATGAACTGAGTCTCTCTTCATGCTTCACAGATCCTGAGCCCCTTGCTCGTATGATATGACCACCACCAAGCCCAGAGGCTTCTGGAAAGCACCCGGAGTCTGTGCCTTAGGGCATCAGCCCACAACTCAGAAGGAGCCCCACATGAGTCTCTGCAGGCTCTTCCAGTTCTAAGAAGGCCTGAGATGTGGACTGGATGGTCCAAACATGACACCTCCACTTGGAGTCAGAAGAGGAGGGCTTCAGATGCATCGTGAGGGCTTCTTGCTGTTGTGCCTCATCAGTGAGGCAGCACTGCTGTGTAACCTGTGTGCGCTCCGCCCGCATCCACCTGTGGTCAGCTCCATGGGATCCTCTCAGTGGGGTTCTAAAGGGATGTGTGTTATTATTTTATCCAACTGGTAGGTTGAAGGAAAAAAATATTAAAAACTATGAATTCAAGACAGCATCAGGCCTTTGAGACTTGCCTCTCTGCTATTGTTATTTCAAAATTCAAATATAAATCTACAAAACCATTTTCTTCTACTGAAAAAGGTAGGCATGAAGACAGTCACGGAACACCCCGAGGTGTTCATTCCGGCCAGGTGTTTGCTTTCAGCATGATGTTGTTTGACCGCAGATTTTTGTTTTTGACTTTTCCCTGTAAATGCTAGATGATATTTAAGACAAGGCTCATCCAATCAAGGTAAGATAATAGCACTGACATGCTACTTGCTAGAGAAACCAGAAAAAATTAGTAATTTATATACTCAAGCAATATAACAAATAATTTGCTACCTTAATGCATTTGGTATTGAAATGGTTTGGCATGGTGGGTTTTCTTACTTATCACAAGGAATAGCTGTGTTATTTTGATAAAAATATGTGGTGCCTTTGGTTTTCATTAAAAAAAAACCAAAACAACACAACAAAACAGAGCAAAAACAGAACAACCCGAGTGATGATGCCCGCAGAGTGAAATAATTCCTCTCCAAATGACGGCTTTCTCATCAGCTGGTGAAGAGCACCGATGCTCTCCACTTCCCTCTTCCATGACCCACACTGGATTCCACCCATCATTATCGAAGCAGATGGGTAAGACCGAGGTCACACGACCTTGTCCTGTCACTTCGTGGCAGTGTGATTTTGGTGCAATTTTGTCCCTTTCTTTGAGACTTTGTTTTCTCACCAAATCATATGAGGCTCATAGTACCTTCTGTGCAGGTTGTGAGGACTAAAGAATATATAATTCCTTCCCTACTGCCTAGCAGAGGGTAGACCCCATTATTTAAGTTTAGGTTCCCTCTCCCTTTCCTAGCTGCCACCTATGTTTCTTGTGCTTCTTTTCCCAGAGTCCTTCGCGTTGTCTCAGGGCTCCTCTGGATGGCCTCTCTTTGCTGATGGTGGCCACAGCCACCACAGAGGTCGTGTGGAGGGTAACGCTCCCTTCCAGAAGTTTTATGTGGGCTGTCTGGGGGAACTCTTACTTACAGCGCTGCCGCGGATGTTTGCAGAAGCAATAAACACAAGGTCCTTGCATTTTGTTCATCTCCAATATGGGCAATGGTTACATTTTTTAAATTAAAAAAATCACAAGAGATGCTGTCCAGTGTAGCTTAAAGACCCCTGGTGAGTCTGTTCTGTCAACAGAATAAATCTGAAAATGAACCAGCCGATGGTCATTTTGTTCTTTATATTCTAGATGGATTTTTCACTCATTTTCATTCGACAGATAGTTACTATATACAGCAGTGGTTACATGTAAAGGAACAGTGTCCCTGAAACTTTCAATTTTATTTCGATTTTTCAGGTTGAACATTTTTATTTGTAATTTTTCATTTAATAAAAAATATATTTTTTACATTCAATATTATTTTGTATTAGTTTCAGGTGTACAGACTATTGATTAGATAATCACATATTTAAAGTGTTCCCTTATATTTCTAGTACCTGGCACCATATATAGTTATTACAATACTATTTACTGTATTTCCTATGCTGTACTTTACATCCCTGTGACTATTCTGTAACTACTAATCTGTACTTCTCATTCCCTTTCCTTTTTTCACACAATCCTCCAACCCCCTCCCATCTGGTGACCACCAGTCTACTCTCTGCGTCTCTGAGACTGTTTCAGTTTTGTTTGTCTGTTTATTTTGTTGTTTAGATTCCAGATCTAAATGCAATTCATCTGATATTTGCCGTTCTCTGATCAACTTATTTTATTTAGCATAATACCCTCTAGGTCCATCCATACTGTTGCAAATGATAAGATTTCATTCTTTTTATGGCTGAGTAATATTCCACTGTATATTTGTACCACAGTTATTTTATCCACTCATCTAGTGATAGGTACTTGGGTTGCTTCCATAGCTTGGCTATTGTAAGTAATGTGGCAATGAACATAGGGATGCATATATTCTTTCAAATTAGTGTTTTGGATTTCTCCAGATATATACCCAAAAGTGGAATCGCTGGGTGAGAGGCAGTTTCATTTTTAATTTTGTGAGTTAACTCCATATTGTTTTCCATAGTGGCTGCACCAATCTGCATTCCCACCAACAGTGCACAAGGGTTCCCTTTTCTCCACATCTTTGCCGACACTTGTTTGGTGAGAGATAATCTATCATTGTGGTTTTCATTTGCATCTCTCTGATGATTAGTGATGTTGAGCATCTTTTCATATGTCTATTGATCATCTTTTTGGAGATGTAATATAGCTGGATGATGGAGAATATAGGCTGTGAAGTCAAGAAGACCTGTGTTTAAATGTTGACTCTGCGGCTCACATTCTGGGCAAGGTGCTGAACTTTTATGACAAATGGGGTAGAAACAGTACTTACTCGAAAGGGCTGTTTGAGGATTAAATGAGGTAAACCTGAGACATTTTTATGAATAGTAACTTTGTTGTGATTTCTTCTTTTTATTTTATTCTTGGTTGGGATTGGCATCAGCATTCTCCTTTTTGTCTTTTCTCTCTAAATTTGGATAAAATACACTGACATTTTCTCTTCCCAAAAAAGCCAATTTGCCTGGTTCCTGTATTCCAATGAAGTTCGAGGTCATAACTTAAGAAGATGGACTTGCCCAAGACTATGAGGATATTTTTTGCTTTCAACCTTCTTGCCTACAAAGTAGAAACAGAGCTTTTGAGAATCACCAGAAGGGTGAGGGACTGGCTTGGCTCATAGGCCAATAATTGATGGAAATCTGATTACATTCTACTTCAGGGCCGTGAGAGAACCCAGGAGTACACAGCGGGGTATTTTTTAGAAGTTGCAAGGCCTTCTGGGCAAGATGGTGAGCTGCCTCTACGGCTTCTTTAAGGGCAGTCCATTGAGCTGCAGATTCTCATTCAAACTTTGAACTTGTATTGAGAACCATGTGGGAGGCCCATGTAACTGCTAGAAACTGTAGATTCTGAAATGAGGGAGACATGGGCCCTAACATTAAGGAGACCACAGTCTGGTAAGGAAGAAGAGTGACTATAGGATTCTTCCTTGAGGATATTTTGCCAGTTCAGTCCTGGATAAAGACAAAAAGTAAGTTGAGAAGAGGAGAGCAGTTTCTGAAGTAAGGGTGCCATGCTCATATGAGTGTGTGTGTGTGTTGGGGGGGGGGGGGGGAGAGAGAGAGAGAGAGGGAGAGGCAGAGGTGGATAAGAAATGGGCCTGTGCAGACAGAAAGGGGTCAGGTTATGGGAAGGCTTTTTAAGCTAAATACAGGAGCTTGGACTGAGGACCCTGAAGAGCCACTGAAGGATTTTAGCAGTGAATGACACAATCAGATAAGCATTTCAGAAAGATCACTCTTACTTGCACAGAATCAATTGGAATTGGACAAGCACTGAGGCAGGGAGAACTGATGGGAGGCTGACACAGTGATCCAGGCTAAGACATGCCACTGGCTTGAGCTAAAGTGACACATGAATTAAGAGACATTAACAGGCAGAATGAGTAAGTTTTATTGTATAAGGGTAGGGAGGGAGCTGGAAGAATCAATAATTACCCTCATGTTTTGGCTTGAACAAAATGTGCTGATAGCATTCCATCAGTTAGAAAGTCAGGAAGAGGGGGAGGGAAGAGGATGAGTTCGGGTTTAGACTTGAGGTGTCTCTAAAACAACTAAGTAGCTAGTAATACACATTTGGAGATCAGAGGGAGGAGTCAGGGCTGCCATTAGCATCAGTAATGGCTGAAACCACGTAACTGTTGGAATGAACTTGGTTGTTGAAATGAAGTCTGAAACAACCGAATGAATAAAGAAAGAAAGGAAGTCATCCAGGGAGGAAAAAGAGAACCAGGCATGGGATGGGCCTTGTTTGATTTCTCAGTAATTATATATATCACCTAGCGAGGGCTAATTGGGCTGCTTGTGTCAGGTTAAAGGTGGCAAAACACTTTGGGAAGCCACAGACAGACATTATACAATTCAAGGTTGGTAGATTTTTAAAGATGCTGTGTTTTGCTTTCTTTGCAGCTGAGTTAAATTGTGTTATGTTGAGTCTCAGTGATCTTATAGTCTGACTAGTGGCCCGGTGCATGAAATCCATGCACATTTAAAGGGGATTAATTAGAGGAAATATTTTAATATTGCTATTTGCCCTTTCTTTATAAGAGAAGTGTCAGAGATGAAAGAAAATTAATAAAATGTATATGAAAATCTTCCTCCTGTCAGAGTCTGGGGTGTGCCATGGGACCCAGAGTCAAATTCCCACCTACCCATGTGCACCTCAAAATTATGTGAGACCCAGACCTGGCCAGCCCCACCTCATTGGGCTAGATCAAGAGCTGGCTGGTCCCACCCTTGTCAAGCTCCACCAGGTGGGGGGTGCACCCTCAGATCCCTGGCCTGGTGCCAGGGCAGGGGGGCACAGCTTGAGGTCCCCCAGTCCAGGCAGGGGGTTGTAGCCTGAGGTCCCCCAGTCTGGGCTGGGGGTCATGGCCTGAGGTCCCCTGTCAAGCTCTGCCAGGTGGGAGGAGTGGCCTGTAGTCCCCCAACCTGGCACCAGGGCAGAGGGTGTGACCTGAGGTCCCCTGTCAAGCCCTACCAGGCAGGGGGCATGGCCTGAGGTCCCCCAGCCTGGCGCTGAAGTGAGGGGCATGGCCTAAGGTCCCCCAGCCTGGCACCAGGGAAGGGGATGCAACCTGAATTCCTCCGGCCTGGCACCTGGGTAGGGGGAGCAGCCTGAGGTCCCCTGGCCCAACACTGGGGGAGGGAACATACCTTGAGGTCCCCTGTCAAGCCCCGCTGGGCAGGGGGTGCAGCCTCAGGTCCCCTGGCCTGGCACCAGGGCAGGGGGTGCAGCCTGAGGTTCCCTGTCAATCCCTGCTGGGCGGGTGTGTGTGGCCTGAGATCCCCTGGCCTGGTGATGAGCTGGGGGGTATGGCCTGAGGTTCCCTGGCCTGGTGCCAGGGAGGAGAGTGCGGCCTGAGGTCCCCCATCAAACCATGCCGGGTGGCAGGCGAGGCCTGAGGTCACTTGTCAGGGGAGGGCAGGGTGCAGCCTCAGGTCCCTGCTGATTGCTCCTTAAGGCTCATTATGGGAACTCAGCCTCAGCTGTGGGTGCAGCCATCTTTATGGTGGAGTGATGGTCAATTTGCATAGTCCCTCTTTATTATATAGGATAGTCAAACAACTAAAACTCGTTTTTAATTAATTAATTTATTAATCATTACCTGAGGATATTTTTTCCATTGACTTAAAATAAATTTGGTTTTGAAGGTATTACAGATGCCCCCTTTTTCCCCATTGACCCCTTCTAGGCAGCGCCTTCCCCACCTCCAGGCTTTCACCACACGATTGTCTGTGTCTATGGGTTATGCATATATGCATACAAGTTCTTTAGTTAATTTCTTTCCACTCACCCCTGCCTTCCCTCTGAGACTGGAGAGAGTAGCAGGGAGGGAGGGAGGATTTGAGAGAGAAAAACATCTATGTGAGAGAGACACATTGATTGGTTGCCTCCTGCACATTCCCCTTGGGGCAGGCATCAAACCTACAACCCAGGTATGTGCCCTTGACCATGAATGGAATCCAAGACCTTCTGGTGCACAGGCCAACACTCTAACCACTTAGCAACACCGGCCAGGACTTGTTTTATTTTTTAATGTTGATTTCCTGCCTCTGCAATGACATGGAGGCAAACATGGCCACAAAAAGTGAAAACAACTCTCTCAGGGGTGCTGACCTACTCCACGGCTGAGCCCATTCCTCTCAGCCCTGGAGACCCTTCACCCTAATACGTTCACTGTCTTTTGAAGAGCTCTTGGCAAGATGCTGAGAAGCAGTGCAAAATTTTACTGTAAAATGTGATCCATTTCTCACTCTTGTATCTGAGAAGTGAGACTTGCCTCTTTATACATTGCTACCTAATTCTGCTCACCGTATGTAGTCCTAATCTCTATCATCCTCCCACCTCGCCTCCCAGATGTCAGGCTGGAAAAAAGGTTAGCAGGAAAATTCTCTCTCATCGACCCTGTTCCAACAACACCACAGAGCCTATTGCATATTCCACCTTTGCTGAAAGCTGAGCTGCTCTTCACATGAACAGGATTTAAATGCATGCCAGGAGTCTAAATTATGCAATGGAGACCGTCACTGTGTCTCAGAGAGGAGAATTCAGCCATAAATGATGGGGCCAGAAGTCACACTTGGAGTTGACAATTGTTCTCTGTCTTTTAGCCCTGAAAAAGCTTATAGCTTTTATAAGAAGCTCTCTCCCAAGCAAACTATGCTTTTCTTTTGACTTACCAAGAATGTTTTTTTGGCAACTGAAAGGCACATGAAAAGCAAGAGGGAAAAAGGTAAGCAGACTTCAGTGGGTTTTCCATGCTTGTTTTTTGACACTATGAAGTTAATGCAGATCCACGTGTGTGTACATGTTAGAGTGACTTGTATTGTTTGAGTTCTAATTTTTCTGCAGTAATGAGTGGCTAAGAGAAAGGAATAAAGCAGTGTATCCCCTGCAAATTCAGATGCTGTTGGGTGGTTGCTCATATTTCTGCTTGTAGGAGAGTCTGGGGATCCTCATTGGAGGAATCAGCATCTCAGAAATTGAACTGATGGCTGGTTCCAGGCTGAGGATCATCCAAATCATGGGAAATAAAAATCACATCTTAGCATTATAGGAAGTGGGAAAGGAACTACCATGAAAAGAAGAAAATCAAGCTGCACATCTTGGTCAAGAAGTAACAACAATGACAAAAAAATTTTTGTGTCTCTTTATATGATAGGCCCTGTGCTGGTGCTTTATAACCTACAATACATTATTCTTCTTTTCGTTTTACAGATGAAGAAGATGAGGCACAGGAAGATTATGGCCTTTGCTCAAGTGCATACATCTAATCAGTGGACAAGAGGGGATTGGAACCCGGGTCCATTGTATTTCAAAGCCTAGATTCCTCCTACCCTCTAAACTAGAAAAGAAAATGATGATGCAGCGTGGACTGACTCCACTCTTTTCAAATAGCTTGGACTCCAAATTGGTGAGAGGGTTCTAGGTGCCACTGCTAAGGTAGCCTGAATGAACCGAAGATGTCAGCACATTAGTAGGCTTTACCATCAGGGCTGGCAGGTGAACTGACCACCAACAACACTCGCTAGGCTGAGAGTTGAATGCAACACAAGGAAGAGAAATATTTCTGCCACCCAGACATGCATCTCTATTCTTGCTTTTTAACCAAGGCAGCAGCTAGAATTTGGCCAACACAGGTGATATTGTATGATATGAAGAAGCTTCAGGAACAACAAGATTGGGCCCCACATTCAGTGTGACTCTGGGGAGAGTCACCCTAAGAGAGTCAGAAATTGAGTCATGACTATTCCTGAGTCATTGCAGGAACCCCAAAACAGAAATTCACGACTTCAGTGGAGGCTGGGGCTCTGGGGATTTTGCTCCAGAAGACCCTTTCCTCTTGCTTAGCGCAGACTCCAGATTGGCTTTGGTTTCCTCAAACATACCAGCCTGATCCCAGCTCAGGACCTCGTTGCAACTCTGCCCAGAGCTTCACCGAGAGAGGTCCTTCTTGGCCTTGAGGGAGGCAATGCCTAAGCAGCCTTTCTGCAAGGCCCAGGCACTGGTCACTCTCAGCCCCCTCATCCTACTTTTCAGTCCTACAGCGCTTAAATAATCTTGTTCCATTTGCCTGTTTGTGTATGTTTAGTATCTCTCCCCTGTCCTTGGAATGTAGGCTCTACTGTTTCAGAGACATGTGTTTTTGCTCAGTGCTGTTCGCCACACGCAGAACAGGGCCTCACTTAGTAAATGCACAATAAGTACTTATTGATGAATGAAAGAATGAATAAATCAATGAATGGAATATGGCCATGTCGTTATCATAATTCTGACCTTTTTGTGCTGACAAGCCCTCAATGGCAGGACATGCGTGTTTGCAGATGGCTGAGGCCCAGATGATCTACTCAGAAACTGACAGGAAGGAAGAAAAGAACAACCGGGTAGAGTCCCTTCTGCGGGCCAAAGTCATCACACATGCAAACTCCTGTGGCTGCTGTAGGTAAAACAACATGAACATAGGCTACAGAGCCAGTATGTGTAGAGGGTGGAGGTGTACACTCGGGCCTCTGACTCCATCACTTTCCTGTGCCAACGGGAGGTGAGGGAGAGTGGGCCAAGTAGTTTTAGGTGTTTTTTGTTATTAATCTTATTTTGCAAATTGGGCACAGACAAGATTTGATCATTTGCATAAGGTCACTTAGTTAAAAGGTAGAAGGCTAGGCCCAAAGTCCGTGCTCCTGATCACTGAATTATGATGGCATCTTCCAGGCAAGATGAGAAGAGTCTCAGAGGAGGTGACAGGAAATCTAGGATCATCAGGAAGTGTGGGGATTGGGGGAAGGGCCTTCTAAGCCAAGGATATCTGCCTGAGCTAAAGCCTGCTGTGTTCTCTCCCAGTCACCTGACATTCTTACTGACCTGCCTTACTGATATTCTTGGAAACGCTGCTGCCTCTGATTTCTGGGTAAATGACACAGCAAAGACTAAACAGGATTCATGTGGGCCATTGTTACTCTTGGAGCCATTCTCTCCCTGCTGTCTCTGTGACAGGTTCAGGGGTCCTTAGTGCTTGTCATCTGAAACGTACACGACCAGGTGGTCCAGCCTGGAGGTTCTGCCCTGTGGAGGGTGGAGATCGTGCCAATTTGCATTTCATCTGTAACAATTAAACAGCCTCACAACAGCCTCTGATTGCCGACGGGCTCACACCCCATTGCCGTGTAATCACATCTAATCTCATTGAGCTCTGCTCAAAATAGCCATAATTGGTGGTTTTATCCAAATCAATAAAGACAAGCTTCTACATATTGATTATCATCCAGGGTATAAAATCATCATCGGTTACCTGGAAAAGAGAAGCAGGCTGCCAAGGGAAAAGGTCAGCTATGCCATTTGAACAGGGGAGGGAAGGGGGAGGCAGAACCCGTGCATTTTAAGGTAATAGTATCAAATTACCTGAAAAGGCACACAGTATATTCTTGTAATTTGCAACAACAGAGAGCCCAGAAATAGGTCAATCATTTAAGTGAGTCTTCAAGTCTTCTCTCCTTGATGCACTGAGCTAGCTTGCATTAGCTTGTCTTAAAAGGGCTGGAGCCCACTGAGATAGAGCCACAGGGCCCCTCTTTCCCTGCATTTTACAACCACATAGTGACACAATTTCGTGGAAGCAACGGCTCAACCCCACGTCTTGTATCCAATTAATGATCAACAGAGGTTCTCAGCCATTGTCATCAGTGATTATGGGAAAAGTCATAAGGGGGAGGCGAAGGGACAACTCCATTTGAGAACCCAGGACACTCAGAGCAGAGTTGCTCAATATCAGAATGAATTGGGAGGCATGTTCCACCATGGCAGTGGTGTAAGGAGCCCGCCGTATTCTGTAGTTTGCATTTCAAACCACAGAGTTGAAAGCAAACCGGTTTTTTCTTTATTGCAAGACAAAGCTCATTTTTCTAGTTTTCCTTCTAGTAAATATTAACACAAAAATTGCATAAAGTCATCCAACATCATTTATGAAAAACAATAAAAAGAAGACAGTTCATTCGTAATCGTGCTACTCCAACATATTAAAACTGGTCTTGGGCAATTCCTGGGCCCATTTTATTCCTGTATGAAATGGAAAAGGCAGTGATGACAACACCTAGCACACAGGGTTTTTATAAAAAAAAATATATATTTATATATTATATACAAATATATATAATATATACATGTATAATATATACAATAGGAACTACACAATTTGACTTCTTAAAGTCAAAATCATATGACTATATCATTTTATATAGCTATGATCATTACAGAAATATCACCTGATATTTCTTCTCCTTTTATCCTTTAGTTCTTTCTTCATAAATATGCCATTGTAAGAGCTGCATAAAATTCTGTTGAATGGATATTTACTTAATTCATCTCCTATTGTGAGATATCTTTGTATGGTAGGTAATATTTCAATGACTGTCTCTGGGACACACATTATTCTTTCTTTTGGATTATTTTCTCAGTAGAATGTGAAGCGTGATTTTGGAGGTCACATTTTTGTGATATCACAGGCACTGGGAATGGTTGGCATAAACTGGCAGAAGCCAGACCAATGATCTTTCTAGAGGAATAATAGTTCAAGACAGAGTTAGTTTGTAATATAGGAGTATTAAGTAGGAAAATCAGTACAGTTTCAATTGTATAGATGGAAAACTTAAAATTTAGAGGGAATATTTAAGAATAGACACAAAACAGTTAACAATAGACTAATGGTCTTCACTTGCCATAGGTATAGGAAAAAGTATATCTATTCTTGTACACTTTTAGTACAACAACATTCTTGTATGTTCTGGGATACACCAACATTACAGTAAGGAGAGACAAAGATGTGAGAGAGGAGGGGACACAGGTATGTAGCTCGATGGACCAGAATCTGTAACTGGCTGACTCTTAAGGAAGGTGACTGTGACATGTCTGCTAATGATCCCCAGGTTTTTATCTCTAAAACTGAAAGATCCCAGGGCTCCCATTTCTTGTGATGGTTGGATGGGATCCATGCCAGATAAGGATTTGACGTCCATTTCTTTATTTCATGGAGGCAGAGAGATAGGGCAGATTTTAAACTTCACCTGCTGGATTTTGTTTGAGTTATTGCAATTACAATTTTGAATGAGCGCCTAGGGGATATTTGGTTTGTGAATAATGACTATATTTTGAATACATTGGAATGGCAAATAATAAACAGAACCAAATTAGCAAAATAAATGAAAATAAAATAAAATGGGGTCATCAAAGTCTAGTTTTTTGCCATCACCCTTCACAGCTGTGGATCTGACAGCATTTGTTTTTATAAACTAAGAATGTTTCTAGATGGCAGTCTTCAACATGAACCTGGGAAGTCTGCAGCCTTCCAAATATATGGTTACCAAGAAACAGGGAGAGCCAGAGCTGCTGAATTGCTGCCACCAGATCCAGGGTTTCAACCCTAGACCTCACCTTTCCTCACCTTGTACACTTTTCCTGGATTATGGGATCTAATCCCATGACCTCAGTGTACTGTATCTATCAATGACTCCAGAATCCACATCTCCAGCTAAGATTTCTCCCAAGTCCCAGACTGGTTGAGATGTCAATCTACCTGCTGTCTCCAATTGGATATACTTTGAGCACCGGCAATTCAACTAAACTTTTCTCTTCCTCCATATCTTATCCAACGCCCCACCTGACCCCTAGCTGCATTCCAACATGCTTGTCCTCTGTCTTTGAAGTTTCTATGAATTACTTCATCATCCACAGGGTCACTCCCTCCCCATCTCAGTAGACTAGGGATTTATCCTTCTGTCCTTCTTACCTCTTATGTCCCTGTTTAAGCAATCATCAAATTTATCCACTTTTACCTTCTAAGTATTACTTTGGTTCACCCCCTCCTCTCAATCGCTGTTATGTCTATCCTGATTCATTTCCATATCATACCTGGCCTGGGCCAGGGCAAAAGTTTCTTCAATGGCTTCCCTGTTTCCAGTCTTGATGCTCTTCAGTCTACCTTCAATTTGCTATCAAAACTAATATTCTAATAAGTAAATGGGACATGTCACTTTCTTGCTTAAAACTTTTTGGAGATTTCACATGACATACTAACAAGTCATTAAATAATATACATACATGTATGTGTATAAAATGAATGAAGAAGTATAAGATATGGACAAACCTCCTTAACTCACAAGACCCTTCATGAACTGCCTCTGCCTATATTTCTAGCCATACTTCCTGTGATTTCTAACTCATTACTTTATATACTAACTAGGGGTCCAGTGCACAAAAATTTGTGTACTCGGGGGAGGGGGGGTCCCTCAGCCCGGCCTGTGCCCTCTTGCAGTCTGGGACCCCTCCGGGGATGTCCACCTGCTGGCATGCCTGGCCAGCCTGGATGAGGGGCTGATGGATGTTTGCAGGCTGGCCAAACCTCCCAGTAATGACCCTGACCCTATGGGGGTGTGGCCAGCCTGGGTGAGGGGCTGAAGGCCATTTTCAGGCTGCCTACAGTCCCTTCAGGGTTCAGGTCCCTACTGGGCTGCCTGGCCAGCCTGGGTGAGGGGCTGAGGGCTGTTTGCAGGCTGCCCACAGCTCCCATTGACCCAACATCTCAGGAGGCTGGCTGGAATCCGGTTTCTGGGGTTTATTTATCTGCTATAATTGAAACTTTGTTGCCTTTAGCAGAGGCCTAGTGAGGCAATGAAGCCTCCTGTTTGCTTCTGCTTCTATAATTGGCTTCTATAATTAAAACATTGTTGCCTTGAGCAGAGGCCCAGCTGGCCTAGGCAGGCAGTTTCAACTCCATCACTGGTGCAATGGAAGCCTCCTGTTTGCTCTAGCTCGGTGGTTGCCGGCCGCTATCTTGGCTGGGTTAATTTGTATACAGCCACTCTGATTGGCTGGTGAGTATGGCTTAGGAGTCTCAGAGTGGTGGTTAATTTGCATATTACTCTTTTATTAGATTAGATAGTTTCACAAATATACCATATATTGCCTCAATCTCTGGACAGGTCTGGAACGTTCTCCCTCATTTCTTCACTTGGATAATTTTTGGACTTCCTTCGGACTCATCTTATTTCCTCAGGCTTATCATTTCTAAATCAGTTGTCTTTAAGCACTTAATTATCCTACTATGTGCTAGGGACTCTGTTAGGTGCTGGGAACAAAATGGCAAGACAGACCATCACTGTTCCCAAGAGAGGAGGGAACAGACATGTGGGGAAACAGAAATGGAAACAAATCATAGCATTCATGCACTGAAAGAAGAACTATGAAGAATGCAAGGGAATGGTAAATAGGAAGAAGAAATACAAGGTTTAGATGATTAAGTCTCCATACAAAAATTAGAGGATCAGTGACAAAGAGTTGCAAGCAAATGGACCAACATCTACAAAAACATAGACGTATGAAAGGAAGTGGAAGGATGATGTTATTGGTTGAATTGTGTCCCTCAAAATTAATATGTTGAGGTCCTAATACATAGTACCTCAGAATGTGACCTTATTTGGAAACAGGGTCTTTAAAGAGGTACTCAAGTTAAATTGAGGTCATTAGAGTGAACTCTAACTCATATTGACTGGTGTTCTTCTAAGAAGAGAAAATTTAGACAGACATGTAGAAAGGGATAGCAGCGCAGACACAGGGAGAAGACAACTATCTAAAAGCAGAGGAGAAAGGCCTGGAATAGATTCTTCCCTTGTGACCCTCAAAAAGCATTGCCACCTTGATCTTGGACTAGCCTCAAGACACTGTGAGACAATAACTTTCCACTGGTTAAGTCATCCAATCAGTGGTGCTTTGTTATAGAAGCCCTAGTTAACTAATGAAGATGGTACTTTGTGTGGGTTTGGAGATTATGAGAATGGCCAGAGTTGAACAAACTATGGAAAGTCTTACATGGTATACCGAGGTCTACTTTTCTGATTAAAGTTTAAAATTTTATCTTATAGGTGATGGGAAGCAGTGAAGATAATTAAGCAATTTAGGACTTAGTTTGAGTGGCTAGGTAGAGGCTGGGTCAGAGGTGGAGAAGGTTAGGGACATGATTGACTACACAAAAGCCCTATCAATAGTTCAGATGGGAGGGTGGTTGGAGAAGATGAAACAAAGATGAAAAATATTTAGGAAGGAAAATTGTCAGGACTTGGTGACTTGACTGGATGTGTGAGTGACAATGCCTAATTGCTTTCATTGCATTTATCTTTATATTTGTGTGACTAACTGATCCTATGGCTGAAATCACAAAGAGAGGAGGGAGGAATCAAAGACACTGGTCCAGACAGTAATACATTTCCCCCCAAAGTGTCTCCAGCCCTGATTCAGACATCATGGCCCAGTCCAAGTAGAAGTCATAATCCTAATGCTTCAGTATTAAAGAACAGTGGGAACTTAATTTAGTTATTGCATAAAGCCCAATTTCTTAAAAGAAATTATCAAGAGTACATTTGATCCTGTGATCCCACTTCTGGGAATATATCACAAGAAACCAGAAACACGAATCAGAAAGGATATATGCATCCCTATGTTCATAGCAGCACAATTCACCATAGCTAAATTTGAAAACAGCCTAAGTGCCCATCAGCAGATGAATGGATTAGAAAACTGTGGTACATCTACACAATGGAATACTATGCTGTTGTAAAAAAGAAGGAATTCTTACCATTCGCAACAGCAAGGATGGAACTGGAGAGCATTATGCTAAGTGAAATAAGCCAGTCAATGAAAGAAAAATACCACATGACATCACTCATTTATGGATAATAAAGACCATTATAAACTGATAAACAAAAATAGATACAGAAGCAGAGCAGCATCAAACAGACTGTCAAACTACAGCTGGAAGGCTGGGGAGGGTTGGGGGTGGGGGTTAAGAGATCAACTGAAAAACTTGTATGCATGCATATAAGCATAATCAATGGACACAAGACATTGGGGGGTAGGGGAGGAAGGGGGAAGGTCAAGGGGAAAAATGGAGACTTATTTAACACTCTTTGTAAAACTTTAAGCAATAAAACAAAATTTTAAAAAAAGAGTAAGAATTTTTTTTAAAAGTCAGTGTACTCTTTCCTTCTGGAGTCAGCAAAAAACATTCTTCTTCCCTTCCTCCACTCATCCTTTCCTCATTCCCTCTTTTCTCTCTTCAGCTCCAACATCATGTTAAGGCTCCATAAAATGCTGGGGATACTTAGAAAACAAAACCGAGCCTTTGTACAAGGAGCATATGATTTTCTGGAGGAGAGATGTATAGATCAGTTGTTATCATAGTCTAGTGCAATAAAAGCTACTGGCACTCCAAGCTGATGGGTGATGCCCGCTCTGATTGAAGGAATTAGGAAAGACTTCCCAGAAGTTGTGACTCTTGAACTAGATCTCGAAGGAGATGGGGAAGGGCAGAAAGTCCTGGAGTGTGGTCACTTCTTTGGGGAAATGTAAACAATTCTGAAGTTAGGCCATTTCAGGGCAGACAGAGACCACATGAGGAGATTGGAAAAACAATCTCGAGGTCTAATCTTGCAATCTGACATCTTGCCTCTGAAATCACCAGTTTGGTCTATGCCACCAGAACACTTTGGATTCCAGGGAGGAGAGATGATTTTCTAGACTCTTTTCTCAATCATTCAGCCTTGGAAAAATCCCAATAACATTGTGAGTTAACTCATGGACATGGGCACAGTTGGTGATCGTGGGTGGTGGAGCGGAGAGGAGGTGTCAGTGGAGGTGGAAGAGAGCATAGAGGGGATAAATGGTGAAGGGAAAAATAAAATTAAAAAAATTAAAAAGGAAATGAATCTAAACTCAGACTATTTTACTCGCGCAGTAAGTTTTAATACAGTGTTTAAATTTTGGGGGTGTCACTATGGAAAACTAAGCAAACTTCTTCAAGATTCCGAGTGCTAGCTTTCTCGTAAGACAACATTATATAGTGAAAGTCTGTCCCATTTGGATATGAGTGACTATTCAGTGACCCACTGGCCTTGTCACCCTTGAGCCCTTTAGCTTCGTGAGAAGCACTCACACTCCAGCCCTTGGTTAAAGTTCCCTCAGGAAAGCTGTAGCCATGGTTGCTGCCGGACCTGGGTTCCACAGTGAAATGCACATGAGCGATGAGAGACAGCGAAGTAGGCTCTCCCCAGCCCTCCCCCTCACCCCCCAGGGATGGGTGCCAGAGCAAACAGCCAGAGTTGCAATAAAAGATTTGGTGGATCAAAGCATGGCTACAGTCATCTTCCTGGATGACGTGAAAAGTCAACCAAATCAAAATGCTCCAGTGGCTGCAACAGGGCCTATTCCAGTCAAGGGGCACAGTCCCTGGGCATGGAAAACCACAGACTGGAACCATCACAGGGCTTTGGTGCCAGAGGAAACCTGAAGGTAAAGGAGGAAACTCCTTCATTGTACAAAGGGGAAAACAGACCTGGAATGTGCAGGGAGCTCAGCTAATTAAGCATCCTTAAGCATCTCATCCATCCCCTCTATTAGGGACTTCATTAGGGGAAGTCTGGTATTGGGAAAAAAACCTACTTCCTCATCTTTTGGGTCCAAGAAACCTAATTATAGGTAGCATTGCCAGATAAAATATAGGAAAGCCAGACAAAGCTAATTTTCTCTGAACCATAAATAATTTTTTTAGTATTAGTATGTCCCAAATATTTCATGGGATAACTTACTAAACTTATTTATTTATTTAAAACAGAAATTCAAATTTAACTTTCTTCTTCTTCTCCTCCCTCCTCCTCCTCCTCCTCTTCCTCCTCTTCTCCTTTTGCTATATCTAGCAACTCTAATTATAGAGTCTTTCCATCTTCCATCCTTACTCTGACTGCTAGGAATCTTAAAGGAAAATTATCACTATTGCTTTCTAATAGAACTTTATCCTATGTATTTTCTCATTTGTTTATATTCCCTTCACTTGTTTTTCTTTATTAAAAAAGTCTAATGGTTATAAGTATGTCAGTAAGCCACATCAAGAACTTTGCTTTGATATAATTTTTTGAAGCACACAGCACAACATTTGGTAACTATTGAGGGCCAGATTTTGTAGTAGGTCCTATGGATGTTAATATGAATAATACCTGCTGTCTGATCTCAAAAAATCCTAGCCAGGTGGAGGAGATAGTCATTTATATAAGTAATCACAATGCAGGGAGATGAATGATGAAAGCAGCCCAAGGTCACACAATTAGTTGGTGGCAGAACCGAGATATGTTTTATTACATTAAATTCCAGATAGTTGGTGAGCTGACACCCCTTTTCTTACACATATCTGTCTACCTAACCACCTATGGGACTGTGCAGTGGGCCCTGTTGGCCCTTCTCAGCACCCATTATTTTGAGGGGGGATATTGCTCCCCCTCTTATTTAAACTTTGTGGTATTAATAGTAGTTGCCAATCAGAGTTCTTGCTCTCCATGATCTTGGATGGTCTTGGATGGTTGGTTCAGGGTGTAGACACACACGGCCCAACCCAGGCCAGAGTCCTTCATCGAGAATCTCCAAATTGGAACAAGAAAAAAGGGAGTCCCTCTCTGGGGGCAAAAATCTAAACTAATAAAAGCGAAATAGTAAAATTAACCGTTTCTCCGAGACAGGGTAAGCCACGCCCACCAGCCAATCAGAGCGGCTGTATGCAAATTAGCCCAGCCAACATGGCGGCCGCCACTCAC